>BFEA01000192.1:1251414-1264533 GCA_003427395.1 Chara braunii
AACAGAGGAAGGGTCCTGATCACAGTCGGGATTAGGGGAAGGCAGAGGAGATTCGGAAGAGAGAGGGGCAGGGGGTCAGCCGGGATCGGGGGAAAAAGAGATAAGAGAGAGAAAGAGAGAGAGGGGGGGGGGGGGGGGGGGAAAAGGGGGACCAGGGGATCGGGATCGCAAGTTGGGGGATTTGGGAAGGGGGGGGGGGGGGGGGGGGACGATCGGGATGACGAGCGGGTTTTGGGGAAGGAGGCGGAGACGGAGGGGAGAAGGGGGGACGAGGCGATCGAGATCGCAACTTGGGAATAAGGGACAGGTCGGGTTCACAGTCGGGATTGGGGGAAGGGAGAGGAGGTTCGGAAGAAAGAAGGGCAAGAAGTTCGAAAGAGAGAGATAGAGGGGGGGGGAGGGGAGAGGGGGGACCAGCAGTGCAGCGCTGCTCCAGCCAACGCTCCGCCAGTGTGTCGGCAAACTTGCACACTGAAAAAGAGGCCGGACTCTCCGCCCGGCCCGAAGATATAGCGGCCTGGTTTGCCTCTTGGGCGGTGACTTCCAGGCCGCTTGGCCTCCCAAGCAACCGGTACCTCCTTTTTGGAGGGAAACATCATTGCAAACTCTGATATTGCCTAACCTACACTACTGGGCCTCTAAAAATGCCACTCTTGTCTTCTTCTGCTCGGCCTCCGGTAACTGCACATCTACCTCTTCCAGGTGCAGTACTGGCCTACCCGCTACTTAAGTGCTTTTCCCCGCTGCAACCCCTCAATGTCACGGCCACAGGTAAGTACCGGCCCTGAGGACCCAACGAACGAGCAAGTGCCCTAACGGGCCACACACATACTCACGGCAACCAGCACTCAGACAGGCACGGTCACACACACACCCAAGCCAACCAACACTCAGACAGGCATGGTCACACACACACTCGAGCCAACCAGCACTCAGACAGACATTGAGTCCAGCAAGCGTGCACACACAGACTTAGTAGCAGGCGGGAAACTCAGCAAGTAGCATGCGGGAAACTCAGCAAGGCATTCAGTCTATGAGCAAAACTCGTAAATCAGTTGTGTTTCAATCCATGTTTGGACGGGTCATCACACTACTCCCCCCTCAAGAACGAGGTCCCTTCGAGCGAGTAACTCGTTATGAGTCCTCGACAAACGCATCGTAGGTAAGCAAGGCAAAGAGATTCCTAGAATACTCTGTCGCAATGAGCCATGCAGAGACCTTAGGCATAGCGTTAGTGGCGATTTGTGGCTCGTAGGCTTTACGCACGGTGCGCTGCGTAGCAGTTCTTGCTTGGAAATCCAATACAGATCATCTAACGGATCATACATAAAGTGAACCGGTACTGTTTGTTGCGTCCCTTCCCCGCGTGCTGTTTAATTCGGTCTATCTCGTGCCCGCCTATGATCGCGCGAGGGATCATATCTTCGCGATAATCGAATGTCTTAGCGTCACGGTGGAGGTACAACTTGGATGCATGGAACATGGGGTATGTGCGCAGATGGGCTGGCACATCAACTACGTACGAAGGGCCAAAGTGGTCTTCGCCAATCACATCCAAAACTTCCCACGGTCTGTAATAGAGTGGGAGATTAGAGTGGGAGAAGTTTGCGAGAGACCCCTTCTTCTGAGAATTCAAACATCTTGACCCAGACATAGCTTCCTACCTGAATGTTCGACGGTCCGCGCCCCTTGTTCGCGTGATGGATCATGGCATGTTGTCGCTTGGTCATGGCTGCAATGGCAACCTTGAGCAAGCAATCATACTTGGCCTTGAAGCCAGGCCTGCCGGGTGTTAAGCGAGCTGGCTGCTCAGGGAATAGGTAGGAGAGCGGATTATGGATCTGCCAACCGAGATGCAGCCTGTTAGGTGCCATGCCGATGGCAGAATGGATGGAGTTGTTGTACAACCCCCTAACGAAATACAGCTCTTCATCCCAAAACAGTCTGGTTGATTTCTTCATCCAAACCGTTGGCTTCAGGGTGTCGGCCAGATGTCATACGCAGCGTGATCCCCAGATGAGACGTGAAGTCCTTCCATTTAGTACTAATCAAGCGCAGGTCCCGATCGCTTACGAGAGTCTTCGAGGTCCCAAACTGCAGAATGTACTTCTGTTGGAACTCACGAATCACTATTTATGTTAGGGCATGCGGCGGCAAAGGGATCAGATTGAGAAACTTAGAGAATCGATCAACAATCACCATGACTTGTGAGTAGCCGTTTTTACTTACCTTTCCCATGTCGTTAAAATCAACGGCGACTCACTCCCCGGGACCATCAGGAAGGGAAGGGGTGCGAGTAGCCCCATGGGCTTTTGTCTGCATGGTTTGATTCGTTAACAGACTTGACACTCAGCCACAAATTTTTCAGCTGTCCCTTTCATGCCAGGCCAATCAAACTGTCGCAGCAGATTTGCTTACGTCTTTGCCATGCCGAAGTGGCCGCTCCGACCATGATCCAAATCCAGAACGTGCATGCGGAGAGGCTCATGGTTGGGCACACACAAACGGTCGTGGTTCCCATAGTGACGAAAAATCAGTCCATACTCGTGAAAATTGGGCTGACTACTAGGGTCAACCCGTAGCCGCTCAAGGATGGAACTAAGCTCCGGATCCTTGGCGGTGTGCTCTACTAGCTCCTCCTTCAGTTTCTTCCGGAGGTCGTAGGATTTGACAAGGCAAGTCATGTACTCGGGGAGGCGAGACAAAGCGTAAGCTACTCGGTTATAACAACCCTTTTTGTGTCTCAAAATCGAAAATGTCAATTTCATGGAACGAGCGAAGCAAGGTAAAGGACAGGGTAGTTTGCTGTTTGATCCACTTCGAAGTCTCATGATCTGAGAAGACTTTGAAGTGGCGTCCCAAAAGATAGTGTTTCCAGTGATCCAACATCATACGCAAAGCATACAGGTCGCGCATGTAGGTGGAAGTGCCTACCTTTACGCTGGGCATGCGTTTGCTGTAGAATTCGAGTGGCCGCAAACCATCGTCGTCGTCTTGCTGCAGCACTGCGCCGATTCCGTACTGGCTTGCATCCGTAGTAACTACGAACGTCAGTTTGGGATCTGCAATGCGTAGTACTGGGTGACTTACCAAGGCTTCCTTTAAAGCTTGGAAAGCATTTGAGCACGCAGCGTCCCAAGAATAGGGAACATTTTTACTGGTAAACTGCGACAATGGATGAGCAACAATAGAGAAGCGTGGCACAAACTTCCGATAGTATGACGCAAGTCCAAGAAAAGAACGCAGTTGGCAAATGTTCACGGGTTGAGGCCAATTGCATATGACCTCAACCTTAGTTGCCTCGGGCTCCAGGCCTGCAGCAGACAACCGATGCCCAAGATAAATTACGCTATCCTTCCCAAACTCAGATTTCTCTAAGTTGAGATGGAGTTGCGTTTTCTTGAGGATGGTCAGTACTTCCTCAAGGTGCTTGAGGTGTTCCTCCATGGACTTGCTGAAGATAAGTATGTCATCGAGGTAGACCACCAGGAACTGGCCAATCTGTTCACGGAGGACCTTGTCCATGAGGCTTTGGAAGGTGGCTGGTGCGTTCGCGAGACTGAAAGGCATTACGGTAACTCGTAAAGCCCATCGCACGTTTTGAACGCAGTCTTGTGCTGGTCCGCAAGATCAACTTCAATCTGGTGGTAGCGAGACTTGAGATCGATCTTGGAAAAGACCTTGCACCCACCTGCGGCATCAAGCAAGTCATCTATATGAGGCAATGGATGGGCATTCTTTCTTGTGATGCGGTTTAGACCGCGATAGTCAATACACATACAGAGCTTGCCTCCTGTCTTTGGAACAAACAACACAGGAGCACCGAATTCAAATTCGCTAGGCTTGATCCACCCCTAGCTAATCATCTCATCAATCTGTCGCCGGAGTTCCTCCAACTCGCCGGGTCCCATTCGGTATACGCAGCCCTTTGGAGGAACAACACCTTCAACCAACTCCATGGTGTGTCGAACCGATCACGTGGGGACTCCACGTGGCTCGGCCAGAACTTCGAGAAACCGATCGAGGAGGTTTTGGATGTCTGGTAGGACCGGTGGAGGTGGGGGATCAGCAAGGGGTCGCCTACATCAGGTCGCAGGTCGCTGATAGAGACGATCGAATCTGAAGTAGGATCATTTGGACCATTAGATGGTAGAGAAATAGAGGTGCTAGAAGTACTAGAAGTAGGATCACTAATCGAAGTAGTAGTGGTATTAACCGCAAAAGTAGATGGCACATGGGTAGGACGAACAAAGGCAACATACAAATGTCCTTCCTCCTTGTGCTTGCACCATTTCTTGCAAAACTTCATAGCATTCAGAAAAGTCACTGGGGACTCGTGCTTCTCATCCAAGAGGATAGGAAGCTCGTTCCCTCAGCATCTTTGACCATGACGAGTGACTCCTTCCACTTGGTCCATTCACATTGGGACTGCAGTCAGCCCAAGCCAAGGACAGTGTCAAAGGACATAGAAGTTCAATGCGTGTGTGACAGTTTTGTCCTTGTCAAAGGTAGTGCGTACACCTGTGACTGCATGCGTAGAAGAGAACTTCTTTGTTGCCAACTTGGGTCCGACAAGGGTTCTGCAAGGCCACTTGCTTCATCCCCAAGCCCACCTTGCGTATCTCGTGAGGTGACATAAAGTTAGTTGCAGCACCACAATCAACCAAAACACAGAGATAGCGGTGGTTTATGAGAAGTTTGAAGAAGATCAACTTTATTGTCCCCTGGACACCCTGCTGTTTCATCTCAGCCAATGCTCCAAGTGGTAGTGAAAATCCGTCGTCCGAAACTCCTCCCAAGGCTCGACATACAAAACGTTACTCACCTCAGCCTTGTGTTCAGTAGATGACTGGGCTTCAAGGGAGGACTACTGATTTGCATCAGATTCAGTCTCCCCTGCTGTAGAGTTTGCTGAAGTTAACTCTACGCCCGATTCTGGTTTCCCTGCAGCCTATAACAATCTTGGACCTTATGGTTTGGTTTTTGGCAATGCAGGCATACCCTCTTCTTGAGTCTACCCCGCCAGTCATTTTCAGTCATCCGGAGGTCAACCCAAGGTTTAGTAGTCCCAACCTTCGGTTTAGGTGGGATCTTGACTCCCTTGAGAAGTTGGACATAGTTCTTCCCTGCGCTCCGATTCGGCCCCTTTGTATTGGCAATCTTCTTGAAGGCAGTAAATTTTTCTTCTTCGTGGTTTGCGTCAGACTCATGGGCCGAAGAACAAGTTGTATTAGGGTCCTGTTCTTGGTCGTCACCAAGAGTGGGGTCCTCTGCATCCGCTTCTTCTTCAACCTCCAGCAGGTCATGCACAGCAAATCGGTTGCTGCCTTTGAACCGCATGCTGCCCATGGGCTTTTTGTTGCCTGCCGTGGTGACGAGGTCTACAGCCTCAAGACTGACTATGTCCTTCATTAAGGTGAACTAGTCAGTGTAACCAATGAAGTCCCTGCCTACGCGATTAGTAAAGCTGGTGGGAACAGCGCATTTGACCACATCGAAGCAAGATTGAGCAGTCAATTCCAATTCGGGAGTAGCGAACATCTTGCTAAGGTAGGTCTGCAGGCTTTTCATGGAGCCAATCCTCTTGCTTTGCTTGATTGTGCCAAGCTGGATTCTTGCCCTTGCTGCAGCGTGTGGATCCAGGTATTGTGAAATGAGGAGTTCCTCAAGGGAGGCAACCGGGGTGGCCTTAAGCCATCTTGTTAGTTCAATTTTAGGAATCCCAGCTCGCGAAGCTTGGACCTCGAAGAAGCCCCGCACGACTGGCTCAACAGTCATTCCCATGATCACGGACTGGGTCTCAGGTTGAGTCCCCAGAACCTTGAAATATGCCCTCATGGAGCTGATCCAGGACTCGATGTCTTCTTTGTTGTCGTACGATCCACATAGGGACCGGTGTAGCTGGGACCAGCTCCTGCTGGTTCCAATCTTGGGGCTGCACCAGTTCAAATTTCCAGCCCCGTTGCTTGTCACAACAACAACGGAATCTGCACCTGTTGCAAGTCCCGAGGGGGTTGCCATCACATTCAAGGACAAAGATTTAGTAAGTGAGGCAGAGGTAGTTTCAATTGCATCTTCAGATCCAAGGGGTAGAGGAAGAGGGTTGGCCACTTGGGCTTGTCGCAACTCAACCACCTCCTTTGTTAATTTGTGGTACTTGCGGGTAATATCAATCATATCATCTTGAAGTGTTCGCAACTTTGCGAAGACTTCAGCGATCTGAGTGGTATGATCTTCAAGATTCCTGACTTGAACAAAGGCAGTGAGTATAGACTGCGACTGTTCCCCACACTGCTCCCAGTTAGTGAGGAAACGGTCTCTAGGATGGCCACCTGCCTTTCCAACAATGACTCCCTCCTCTCCTTCTCTGCCTCCTGTTCCCTTTTGGTTGCACTATCTAGGAGTGCTTGTAGATACGGTTTTTCCGCATCACTGGCTGCATCTAACAAGGCCCGCCATTGCATTGAAGTTAGCTGAGCCATTTTTGAACCGCTAGTATTGACAGGGGGGTCCGAGAGTCGCCAATCGACGAAAGAATCAATTAGACTCTCAAGAGGTTCACTCCCCTTCTCACTTGGACGAACACTCCTTATCCCAGTCCTTGCCCACTCCAGACGGTCATTTTCCCTCTCCCTTCTCTCTCTCTCTTCTTTCTGGCGGCGGGTCTCCACGGGCATCGAAAATGAACTAAAAAAAACAGACTTGAAAGCTCAGAGAAGAGAAGGTAGAACTCCTAGCCGGAGCGACATTTCATTTGAACGTAGAGAGCAGCAAACCAAAGAAAACAAACAAGTTTGAACGAGAGGTGTGATCCAGCGACCCAGTCTGATCAGACTGCATACGAGGTCCTCTCGAGTCCAATCTGACCAGCTCCGTGACCATTCTGCAAATCAGACAACGAGTGACTAAATGCAACAATGGAAAATTGAGGGCGCTCAAGGGTTCCTATCACAATGGCTCCAACCCATGGGCCTGCACTTTGTGCCTGATCAAACTCGCATAGTCACTACGGGAGAAGGATTCCATTTCTTAGCACATGACGTTCTCCACCTTGGCAAAGGCTCGAAGAGTAGACGCTTCGCGTCTGAATCCCACGGGCTCGTCAGCAGAGTTGCTCCGTCCAAGAAATCACAGGAAACACTTCTTTCGCAAACTCGTTTTGTAATACAATCTCACAAAGGTTCCGCTGTACACCCACTCATCAGTGCTTTGGTTCTGTTGATTGCAACAATGGAAAATTGAGTGGTGTACAAGGTGCGAGTCAAGCCACGGACAGAGCAACCAAAAGACATGCGAAACGTCTCAGCCACGGTCCCCTCGGCAGTGGGTGTCCTAATCCAAGAAGAATGAACTCCGTTGAGTGGTGTACAGGGTGCGAGTCAAGCCACGGACAGTGCAACCAAAAGACATGCGAAACGTCTTAGCCACGATCCCCTCGGCAGGGGGTGTCCTAATCCAAGAAGAATGAACTCCGTATCCCAGCCAAGAAGACAAGGGGCCAATGTCTAAACCGATTTGGGTCCAGAGACTCTTCTTGTTTGGGGCCCGGTCCCGCTGGGTCCCAAAGGTCCCACATAGGTCGCAACCAAGTCCCAACCAAGAGTTCCACATGGACTTAGTTCAGTCTCTACTGCACTGAAAAACGAAATTTCTGGCGGAACCTACAGACTACAACCGTTCAAAGATGAAAAGACAAAGCACTGTAGAAAGACTCGGCATTTAGGTCGAGATACTTTTCCATCCATCACGTGACTAGGTAGATCACATGCATTCAGTCACACAATCAAGACCACAGAGGAGTAGGAAAACAAACCCAGAGTACCCAAGCAGGACAATCAATACCATACAAACATTCATGGGCATCCCGTAGGTGCACGACACTTCGCTGAGTGGCCTTGAGCTTTGATATGAATACAACTCACCCCCCTCTCATGTGATCCTCCTGACCCCTCTAACGCCACCCCTACACTAGTGTCCTATCTCCTAGGAGGGTCTGACTCCAACACCCAAGTGCAACGCCGGATCCCCCGTCAATGCTGAAGAACAAAGTAGCAACTTGCAGTCCGTAGATGTTGAGTGGCCGCTGACCCTCAAGCTTGCCTACTTGAGGGCAGCCCTTCAGTTGCCAAGTGCCTCCCTTGAATCAGATTCTAGGTGCGAGTGCCCCTCCCTGTCGCCTCTCTCAAATTACCGCATGGAGGCCTCCTCGAAATGTCTCGCCACCCTAATCTCACTCTCAAACAACCTGGTTAGGTTCTATGTCGACCCCACATGACCTAACCAGGTTGGGGCAGCTTCCCTCAACCTCGCTGCCCCACTTCCCTTCACCAACCAACCCTAACCCTAAGTGGTGCCCGCATCCACTTAGGTTAGGGTTAGGCAGCAAAGTCAACTCTCACCAGCAAGTAGAATCCGCTCCGATACCAATGTTTTGACCCTGGCCAATTTTGAGATACACATCCATCGAAAAGTACAATGCCATCCAATTGCAGAAAGAAATGAATGAACTTGAGAGGAGAGAGCATTAGAAGAAGAAGACCTAACAAAGAAGAAGAAGATGATGTACACCAACGAAAACAGATGATAAGGCTCTTCTTCTTCGCCCAACAATCTCCTCCTCCTTATCTCCCCCTTCTCTTATTCATACAAGAAATAATAATACAATGTTGAATGACTGATCCAGAATCAATGTCCGAGTTCCTCTTCTACTGCAGGTATCACTTGAGGTCCACCATAGCCATGGCCGCCTCTCCCACTCTTCACTCTCATAGGCCGAGGCTATGGCGAACTACTAGGCTCTTCTCAAATGACAAAAGAACAACCCAAAGCAGCTATGGCTGCTCTGGCTCAGGCCGACATGCCTGACCCGAAGCTTCTTGGTGTAGCTCTCCCCAGTTGGAGACTCCCTGCTGCAGCCAGGTAAGTGCCCCTGGCGCTCCGCCCCCTTCCTTCCTTCTTCCTCCCTCGTGTCCTTCTCCCTCCTCCCCAGCAGCGCTGCTCCAGCCAGCGCTCCGCCAGTATGTCGCCAAACTTGCACACCGAAAAAGAGGCCGGACTCTCCGCCCGGCCCGAAGATATAACGGCATGCTTTGCCTCTTGGGCGGTGACTTCCAAGCCACTTGGCCTCCCAAGCAACCGGTACCTCCTTTTCGGAGGGAAATATCATTGCAGACTCTGATATTGCCCGTACAGGCCCTAGACTCAGACTGGTATCTGCCTAGACCTAGCCTACACTACTGGGCCTCTAAAAATGCCACTTTTGTCTTCTTCTGCTCGGCCTCAGGTACCTGCACATCTACCACTTCCAGGTGCGGTACCGGCCTACCCGCCACTTGCGTGCTTTTCCCCGCTGCAACCCCTCAATGTCACGGCCACAGGTAAGTACTGGCCCTGAGGGCCCAACGAACGAGCAAGTGCCCTGACGGGCCACATACATACTCATGCCAACCAGCACTCAGACAAGCACGGTCACACACACACCCAAGCCAACCAACACTCAGACAGGCATGGTCACACACACACTCAAGCCAACCAGCACTCTGACAGACATGCAGTCCAGCAAGCGTGCACACACAGATTTAGTGGCAGGCGGGAAACTCAGCAAGGCATTCAGTCTATGACCGAAACTCAGAAATCAGCTGTGTTTCAGTCCATGTCTGGACGGGCCATCACACCTCTGTTTTTCATTTCCTCTGGACATCAAACCCACCACCGTGCAACCCCTCACACATTAGTCATCTCCTCCACCCTCCTCAAACTACGTGAGCACACGGCACAAAGAATACCCCCCCTTCTCACCGTCTTCTTGCTACCATGTGGAGGGCCTGCCTGGTGTGGGTTCACCCAGTTCTTGTTGTCACCTTCACAACTTTTCACTTGGCAGGCCAGCACAAAAATTGCTGACAGGTGTCATGTGAGCGTGCTGACCTGGCATGGCCAGTGGTGGTTGAATTCACAATGGTCAGCTGAATGTTCAAAGTTCAAACCAAAAATGGGACCACTGGGACAGAGAGCTCTAAATTTTTAACTGATGTGCCCAGTATCAGGTGTTTTCAGGAAAAAAAGACACGGCCTTGAAAACACTTCAGTCCAAGAGACTAGCACCCAAAGTCTTGAATGCACTCCACAGCAGTTAACAGGTCTCATGTGAGCATGCTTACCTGGCATGGCCAGTGGTGGTTGAATCCACAATGGTCAGCTGAATGTTCAAACTTCAAACTTCAAACCAAAAATGGGACCACTGGGACAAAGAGCTCTAAATTTTGAAGTGATGTGCCCAGTATCAGGTGTTTTCAGGAAAAAAGACACGGCCTTGAAAACACTCCAGTCCAAGAGACTAGCAACCAAAGTCTTGAATACACTCCACAACAGTTAACAGGTCTCATGTGAGCATGCTGCCCTGCCACGGCCAGTGGTGGTTGAATTCACAATGGTCAGCTGAATGTCCAAAGTTCAAACCAAAAATGGGACCACTGCAACAAAGAGCTCTAAATTTTTAAGTGTGCTTTAACTGAAGCTATTGCTTTATTCGCCTTAATGATGGCTTTCTTAGTTTTATGGGCGACCACGACACTACCAGATGAATTGCTCCTTTGCACTGTTTGTTCTCTCAGGCGCGATAGCGAAGGAGATGCTGCAGTTGAAACAGTGTTCACCTGTTAGCAGTAGCAGATGCAGGTCCCAGGGTTCGATCCCTAGTCCTCACTTTACCTGTGTACAGTATCTGTGTCGACCCCGAGTGTTTGAACCCATGATCTGTAGGTCTGTCGAGTAGGATTCACAGCCCTGTAGAGGTCGTAGCTGTAGGAATCCTGAAAGGTCAAGGTCATAGCTGCTACAGTCCTGAAAGGTCAAGGTCATAGCTGCTACAGTACTCGAAAGGCCAAGTCCACAGACTTCGGAAAGGTCCGGAAGTGGCCTTTCGAAGCTCCCTCACATTTTAGTCAGAGGCAAGTGGGCAAGTGGGGAGCCCAGCTGCATTACGTCATCAGTGCGACTGCATTAAGTTGGCAATGCAGACCCATGCAGTCAGCAGTACCGGTCCAGTCAGTCCCAGTCCAGTCAAGCAAGTACCATGAGGGACTGTGTGAACCATATAAATCAAGAGGCAGCGCCCAGTCAATCATTCAGTCCTGCGGAAGCCATGCCGAAGCGCTGCCACAGCGACTTGTGCGAGGAGATCTGCAGCATACCCGAAGACGAAGGGGGCCAGAGGAGAGCTTAGCCATAGCGGTAGAAGTACTAGCGGCCATAGCCGCCATAGCTGGGAGAAGAGCGTAGTGTGTGTGTGCGTGGGTAATACAGTGTGTCGTGTGTGGGATATCCAGGGTGATCCTAAGTTGAGTGTGTGTGAACAGCAGAGTTGGACACAGTGACGGGAAGAGAGTTGTATAGGCGCTGAAGCGCCATAGCCTGTTGAAGCGAGCAAGTATCTGAATTGTGTTTCCAACTTCCAGATCCACGAGCTTTGAGTGGGCGCTAAGCGCCAGTGTGGCTTGCAATCTGTTTGTGTGACTGCGAAGTGTGAAAGAGAGCGAGTCTGATTGCACTGGTATCGGAGCTGGTACCCGCTATCCCATGCGCCATCGCCGTTGCAGCAGGAGAGAGACGCGCGCCGTAGGGCGCCATAGTTGAAGAGCGCCATTGAAGAAGGAAGTCCGCCACAGCTGCGCTGCAAAAGAAGGTGTCGTGTACCTGCACAGAAGACGACGACGAACACACACACACACACACACACACACACACAGAGAGAGAGAGAGAGAGAGAGAGAGAGAGAGAGAGAGAGAGAGAGAGAGAGAGCTGAGCGATACAAGATTGGTTTGCTAGGCACCTCCGTTGAAGACATCGCCATAGCGAGAGAGAGTAAGATAAGAGTGGTTGTGCGGTCCAAGAGGAACTGGCGGCCATAGCCGCAGACAAAGTGACGAAGGAAGGAAGGAAGAAGAAAGGGGCGAGATTGACGAAAGATGAAGAAGGTGAAGAGAAGGGGAGTTGGCGAGGAAAGAAGTGCCGGCAGCCATAGCCGACTTGAGAGTTGAACTGGTGTTGACCAGAGGGTTGACCAGAGAGTTGACTGGGATTTGACAGTGTTGACTAACCATTTACCAAGGCGTTGACCGGAGCTGTTGACCACTATTTTGATCAAGCTGGAGTTCGTATAATCTCGCCAAGCCCTTAGCCTATCCCCTCGCCCTATGAATGTGCAGTACCCGCAGGCTGACGAGAAACTGACTGGGACAGATACGATAGTACAGGCAGCCGCAGACTGGCGTGCTTTTTCCATTTCTCTTTGCGTGCCAATGGACCGCGGATCAGATGTGAAACTGATTGGTATAGATAACAGACTTGATGGTGGGGTGGGTGGGTTGTAGGTCTCTCTCTCTCTCTCTCTCTCTCTCTCTCGTGCGCGCGCGCATGCACGTGTGGGCTCCTGTGCAGCTTTTCTATTTCTTTTCTTTTTTAAATGGTCCCATTGGACCACGGACCTGCTATGAAAGTGACTGGGACAGATAACTTAATACAGTTCATGGTGGTGGTGTGGGGGGGGGGAGGGGCAGGGGGTTGTAGTTAGTTAGGGTTTCTCTCTCTCTCTCTCTCTCTCGAGCGCGCACTCGCGCACGTGTGGGCTCCTGTGCAGCATTTCCAGTTCTTTTTTTTTTTTAATGGTCCCATTGGACCACGGACCTGATATAAACCTGACTGGGACATACGTTAATACAGTTCATGGTGGTGGGCGGGGGGCAGGGGGTCGTGGTTAGTTAGGGTTCCACTTTCTCTCTCTCTCTCTCTCTCTCTCTCTCTCTCTCACGCCCCGCTCGCGCCCGTGCAGATTGTCCTTCTCTTTTTTTTTAATGGTCTCGCGCACCCGTGTGTAGTGTCCGGTTTTTTGGTTGAATGTTTTTTTTGCTGGTCCTGAATCTCCTGATCGAACACGGATCAGATATGACACCGATCGGCACAGATAATACACTTGATGGTGGTGGGGCGTCGTAGGTAGTGCATGGGTCCTGGGGACCCTTTCACGCAAGTGCAATCAGACTCGTTTTCAAACACACTTTTCACACATGTAAACAGTAACGCAGCACACTGGCGACATGCGCCCACTCAAAACTCAGAGAT
>BFEA01000192.1:1288262-1320277 GCA_003427395.1 Chara braunii
AACATTGCATGGCAATCACTGTGCCCACCACATCTCAAGGCCTACCCGTGTCACCGGCCAACCACTCACCACATCCAACGGCCGACTGCAGTCTCTGTGTGTGTGTGTGTGTGTGTGTGTGTCTGTGTGTGTGGGAGTGTGGGAGTGTGTGCAGTCGAGCACTCTCTCTCTCGCTCTCTCCCCCCCTTATCATGCCCCTATTGATCGATAGAACCTGGTAGTTGGTGCTGCAAGACGTGTACCATCTCTCTCTCTCTCTCTCTCTCTCTGTGGTGTGTTTGTGTATGTGTGTGTGTCGTTATGTTCGCTATACACGACTCCATAAAAAAAACACAATTAAGCCAGACGGTTTCGTCGGACTTCCACCGACTCATCAGGAGGTTGAACCCCGACAGTCTGCCCGGGATGAATTTGGCTGATGGATAAGGGTTCACCATGTCTCGTGTGCCAGACACATGTGAAGTGGCAGTCGAGCGTGGTAGTGTAGGGTCGAGCAGTAAAGTTGAAGTCGAGCGCAGCAGTGCAGAGTGTAGTAAGGTCGAGCGTAGAGTAGCGTAGGGGTCGAAGAGTAGCGTAGGGGTCAATCTTTCCCACGCCGTGGGATTTGCCCGTGCTGCCACAAAGTTGAAATCGAGCGTAGAGTAGCGTACGGGTCGAAGAGTAGCGTAGGGGTCGATCTTGCCCACGCCGCGGAATTTGCCCGTGCCGCCACAAAAACGTGCGCGCCGCCACCAAAAAGTAACACGGCACTTTGCGGCGCGTTTATCTGAGCCCACGCCACTTGACTCCCAGTAGTACCCCACGGCACTCCACGGAGTGTCTATCTGAGCCGTCTGTCCGGACAGACGGCGTGGATCTCGGCGCGGTCCTAAGATCTTAAGACCGCATCTATCCAGGCCGTCGGTCTGGTAGGACCCGACGGCCCAGATGGCAGATTTGTTACATGGTTCGGTCGATCTGGGCCGTGGGCCGGCAGGACCGACGACGGCCCAGATTTCAGATTTGTCACGTTAGCCATTTTAGTAGCGTAGGGATGTCTTCAAATCGAGGCATGTGTTTGAGCACTCCACCTTTTGTTTACAAATTGCATCGTTCACATCCCATGCGAATTTCTTGTCAGAAAATCTGCTATTTAAATGTCCAAGATGTCCCCCATGTATTTAAATGTGCCATCAATAAAAGAACAGCTCGTCATGTATAATGTATACCATACATGCAAGCCAACCTCGTGCACGAGTTTCCCTACGTCCGGCGCACGGGCCCGACCGTGCGGGTGCGGCGCACGAGGTGTGCGGGGAATGGCCCGACCCTGCCCCCCYCCCCCCCCCCCGAAAAAAAAAAATTGGCAGGGGTCGAAACGACACATCGGAGGCCCCCCGCCAAAATTGTTGCCAAGGCCAAAAAAAATTTTTTGGGGGCGGCGCTCAAGGCCGGAGCGCGAGGTTTCGAATTTTCGAAACCTGTTTCCAGTTGTACTCTGTGTGGGCTTGCCTGGCCTCTTGGGTGGGTGTGTGGCCTGCGCGGAGTGCCGTTCCGAAGTGCTGCGAAGTGCCGCCCCGTGCTGCCGTGCTGCCGTGCTGCCCTGTGAGGGAGGAGCTGCCACCAGTGCCCGGTGAGTATCACCAGCTTCGACCTCCCCTTCATCATCCTCACTGCCTCCTCCTCCTCCTCCTCCTCCTCCTCCTCTCCTCCCACTCGTCCTCCTCCTCCTCCCCTTCCTCGTCCTCCGTTCTCCTCCTCCTCCTTCTCCTCCTCCTCCTCCTCCTCCTCCTCTCCCACAGGTGTCGAATCTTCAATTTTTTGTTTTTTTTGTTTTTACCTTTTCTCGATTTGTGAGCATCATCCTTGCGCAGAGGTCGTGCTAATCTTCTCTGTTTCGTCCTCCACCTCTCCTCCTCGTCGCAGGTGTGTGTGTGTGTGTGTGTGTGTGTGTGTGTGTGTGTGTGTGTGTGTGTTAGAGAGAGAGAGAGAGAGAGAGAGAGAGAGAGAGAGAACAGATAAGTCTCCAATATCGCAGCTGGCTTCAGGGTACTTCAATTGATAGGATGAGCAATATCGAATGAATCTTTCGCTCCAACATACTACGCACCGGGGTGTGTCTATGTGTGTGTGTGTGTGTGTGTGTGTGTGTGTGTGTGTTAGAGAGAGAGAGAGAGAGAGAGAGAGAGAGAGAGAGAGAGTTTTTTGTTGTTTCCAACCTTTTCTCCATCTGTGTGTATCATCCTTGCGCAGAGGTCGTGCTAATCTTCTCTGTATCGTCCTCCATCTCTCGTCCTCGTCCTCCGTTCTCATCGTCATCGTCGTCCTCCTCCTCCTCCTCCTCTCCCACAGGTGTCGAATCTGTCGAGTTTTTTTTTTTTTCCCAACCTTTTCTCCATTTGTGCGTGTCATCCTTGCGCAGAGGTCGTGCTAATCTTCTCTGTATCGTTCCCAAAGATTGAGAACGACACAGAGAAGATTAGCACGACCTCTGCTCCACCCCCCCTTCATCTGCGTGCTTCTCCTCCTCCTTACGCTCGTCCTCCTCCTCCCCTTCCTCGCCGTCCACCTCCTCCTCCTCCTCTCCCACCTAGGTATCGAAATTTCGCAAATAATCCAATCTATCGAGCTTTTTTTTTTTTTTTTTTTTTGGACCTTTTCTCGAATCGTGTGTCATCCTTGCGTCAGTGTCATGCTAATCATCTCTGTGTAGTTCCCATTGCGCCGGATGTCCCGAAGGTCCCTGGTTTTGTTGTTCGACCTTTTCTCGATTTGTGTTTGTCATCCTTGCGCAGGGGTCACGCTGATCTAGACGGTCCTTTAGGGTTTGATGCGCAGGGGCCGTTAGGGCTTGATGCACAGGGCACTTTAGGGGTTCATGTACGGTCTTTTCCTCCCTCCACCTCTTCTCCTCCTCCATCTCCACTCTCCTTAGTCATCCTCCAGGTCGTACTATAACCCCTCCAGGTAACACCTCTCGGACCCGTCTTAATAAAAAAAAATAAAAAATAAAAAAAAATAAAAATCCGCACGGGCAACTCCCGTACGGATCTCCGCACGGATCCGGTCTGTGCGGGTGCGGCTCGTGCGGAGATCGAGCACCCCCCGTACGGATCTCCGCACGGATCCGATCTATGCGGGTGCGGCTCGTGCGGTTGCAAGTATGATGTATACTGATCTTGTTTCAAGCCAGTGGTTACCAAATTGCCAGTCAGCAGCATAACAGGGATGTCTTCAAATCGAGGCATGTGTTTGAGCACTCCTCCCCTTCGTCCCACTCTCCGACAGCCTGCAACACCTTAGGACATACACTCAGGACCGTAGGGAAAGAACCAGAAAGTCTGAAGGACAATTTACTGATCCCTTCCAACAACGCAGTATGAAGGACTTAAGAAAACAGCAGAAAATTGAGAAGAAGACTTTCAAAACTATGATCAAACAAAACATTCAGGAGTTTAGGATCATGACAATATTCAAGCACATATCCACGCACCTTACTCGGCGCATCCCTGGGAATAACCACTGGGATGACAGCATCTATAACCCCAGGTGCACTAACAGCAAGCTTTGTTCGTGCAGAAACAACTGCCGCACCTGCTCCAACACTCCTCAGTCCCCTTGTTTGAGATCCACCCTCGGCACCAGAGTGTGACTCACCAGACACCAAAGAATCTCCAATAGTCTGTCCGACAGAACCATTACGCTCATGCTTTTGATCATTCCCTGCGAGGGTAGCAGCTGTGGGGAGTGTCTTTCCACCCCCCAAAACCCGGCTCTGCTCTCTGACCTCGGCCTGTAGGCCTGCGATGACCATCTGATGATATCGTTCGCTTTCCGTAAGCTTTGAAGTAGATTAATGACAGAGAAACACACACAACACCAAAACCATGCAGAAGTCTGATCACACAGGAACATACAAGCCCTCAACAAAGAATACCATGCTCGTTTGTCAAATGGTGGGTGGCATACAGACCTCTGAACCAGACATATGGTTACAGGGGTGGCTGCAAACACATCCGTTCCAATTGAGTGTGCCTACATGCAAACATGACCTGGGTGAATACATGGACGTGATCGTAGACATTGCCTGCACGTTGACAGCTGATGTATTGGCTATGTGATGGGCTCTGTGTGTCCCAACTTATGAATACCCAATGGTTAACACATTGTTTCAATGCACATATTGAAGTGATGGTGATGGAGAGAAGCAGTCCATCCAATCTGAACACTGCCATGCACTATTTTGAATGAAAGGCTGCAAAGAAAGTATCGCAAGCAACATGACTTCCACGTGATAGGAACACAGAGGCCAGACGGCCATAATTAAACAGACAGTGCAAGTCCAGCACATCTCTGCACATGGGACATGCCATGAAGGATGGCCTGAATGGGTGCAGTAAGGAACATCATCAAGAGTGCTGAGATGTGACTTGCATCAAACATTTCGTCAAAATGCTCTACTGCTAACCTCTACAATGCCCACCACTGCTCGCCAGCAGCCTGACAGCCTCAAAAATGCAAATGTCCAACACAAGCGACATGCCATGAAGGGATGGTATCAATGGGTGCGGTACGAAACATCATCAAGAGTGCTCAGGCATGACTCGCCAGGACCATTACATCAAATTTCTCTACTAACCTCTAAATGCTCAGCACTGCTGTCCACCAGCCTGGTAGCCTCGACAGTGCAAATGCCCAATACCCAACTAAATAGCACAGGTCATCCTGAGTACGCGGAAGGCCTCACCTCGAGGCTGTTCCGAGATCACTCATCTAGCAGTCCACAAGTGAGGGCACAGTCCTGGTCCAGCACCCTTGAGGTCAAAGCATGTGGTCTGGGTCGCCAGTCGACCACAAATGCATGCTGGACCCGCAGCACCGTCTGGACCTTGCATAAGAGCCAGAAGAGTGAACAGACACCTGAGAAGGCACACATGATAAAGACAGCTCCTGCTCTTACTATAGACAAAAGTGGGCCTTGCATAACAGGACGAAGTGTGAACAGACACCTGACAGGGACATCCTCGAATCAGACCAAAATATGTGCCCGCTTCGCAATACGAATCAGACCAAAAACATGTGCTTTCTCAGCATAAGGAAGACAAATCTGCTCTGTGAAAAATACAAACATCAAAGAGACAAGGAAAGAATACCCGCAGATACAGGCCAAACAGTGACGTTGGGCTTCATATCACACAGCAGTCATACAGCCATTCTGAGGCGAGAGGCGGTTAACAGAGGCCTCAATTTCCGGACTTCTCATGCCATTTATAACAAAACGCAAAGGTCATTTTAACCAGACTTGCCACCCATTCATAGAGTGGAGATCACACTAACTAAAAAAAAAAAAAAATGAAAAAAAAAAACACAAAACATATAAAACAGCAAGGCAAAGTGCAGTTTCATGAAATTTCGCCAGCATTGCAATTTCATAAATCTTAAGAAAATTTAAAAATCTCAGCAAAGGAAATTCCAATGCCCCAAATGATACCAAATTTCGCACACAGCAACCTTGCACAAAAACAAAAACAGGCAAAAAAAGAAAAACTCAAAATACATAAAGTTTCACCCCCCAAACCCTAATTTCAGTTTTCCACCCCTTACTCAGGAGCTGAAAGTGGGGGTCCCCACTAGCCACTTATGTCTGAGGCGCAAGCTCAGGCCCAGGCGGCCGCTGGGACACCCACAGTAAGGTCTGCCAGCAAAGATCAGGTTGGGATTGGCACCATATTCTTTTTTGTTTTGTTTTGTTTTGTTTTGTTTTTGGGGGCGGTTGATTGGGGGGGGGGGGACATATCCACATCAATCAAATCTAGTGTCAACATCACTTTCATCAAAAACGGGTCCGTTAGCTCACAGATTATGTTCCCTATGAGATCACAGCATACTCTCACTAAGGGAGTGCCCAGATGCATTCACAATCTCTCCGCACAAAGAATAGTTTGGACAGGAACAAGAACAAGCCCACGCACAAGGCCACTCGTGCCAGATGTCTGTGGTCCTGGCTAAGGAGGAGTGACCTTAGTTTCATGCAACGGTTTGCTAAGTGAAAATTTGACCTCACCTGCTGACTTTGCCGCTGATGTACAGCCCAGAGCTGGTTCAATTGCTCATGCTTTTCACGCAGGTCTGTAGCAAGACTCATATGCAGCATTTCCAGTTCCTGTGCGCGCAATGCCCATGCTGCAGTTTCCCTCAACTGTTCCTCCTTGTTCCAGAGCATCTCCTGCTGTTCTCGAGCCTGCGTAGGAAAAACAAACAGCAGTCACTAAATGGCAATTAATACTCCATTGGCGCATGGCAAACGAGCTGAAACACTAGCCTATCCTAAACTCAACCGCTCACCCTGATATGAGAGTGAGTGCATGGCAACTTTCCCACGGCAAAATGCAATCATCACTTCCCCGTACTTTCAGGTCACTCCTCTCCAAGACTTGCAACCAGCAAAATCTTCCACCCGGTTAATTGACAAACAGGAGACGAGACAATGTGCCAAGCGCTGTTTCAAGAGAGGATGGCAAGTACAATTTCCAAAGGGCTCCATACAGAAAATGGACATTTCAAAACATGAGCATGGAGGAAACTCCAACACGCTCCAGCATATTTGATGCACCCAAACGTCTCATCTGCCTCTCTTCAGTAACTCTATGTATAGACCAAAACCCCAGTACATTCCTGATCCGGCGCTTAAACCACCAGTTCACCCGGACCTATTGCAACAAACCAAAAGCTGCATTTTCCCGAGCCTAAAACAGACCGGTACCAGCCTTCGCAAAATTACCCTGGTACTGGTACCAGCCTGCATCTGATTGTCATCAAAGGCTGTGTATATCTAATTCTTTTTTTTCCCTATTTTCACACCCGAGCTGATGTGACTACTGAGAGTGTGTGCAAGAGCATAGTAGTAGGGTATTCGACGGTGGCTGCCACCATAGCTGTAGTATGAGAGAGACAGAGGTGTCAGCAAAGTGGAAGACATCACGAGAGAGAACGTGAGTGAATATATGTGCGGGGCTTACCTGCGTGGTGTGTCAGAAGACAATTCGGTTACCTTGTATTCTATGTGACACCAATGGCCTAGGCCGCGGACAAATTGGCCGCAGCGGCCGGAAATGCAAGGAATATGAGCGAGAACGATAAACAGAAAACCAAATTGCAAAATCACGCAGTAGTCCAGATAGTCATGTAACCAGCAGAGAGCTCACATATACCAAGATTCCATCCAAATAACTGAGATACAACGAACTCGTGAGCCAATATCTAAGCCCTCAGGCCACACCGACGCAGTATGGCGCCCAGCGCCCAGCCTACTCTACTTATCCTATCTAGCCTATCTACATACATGCAACCGGCTCACTTCGATGACGAAGACCAATGTACATGACGTTAACACCAATGACGACCTCCCACATACACCAGATACATTCTCTCAAATCCCCTCATCAGACCTTGCCCACCCACAACTGCGCCTCCTTCCCTGAAGACCACTATCACCTCATCACTTGCCCGCACCCCTGCAGCCCGCATACGGCCGCTTGGCGCCCCACCCCCCTGCACCGCCCAGCACCTCTTAGCGCCCGCGTGCGCCCCAGCCAGCATTAGCGCATGCAGACACTTGCGCTCTATCGCATCAGAGTGTCCGCAATACGTGCCTAGACCAGACTGCCTCACCCTGGCTGGCCTCCTCGCTATATGGGAGTCACTGCCTTGCTGCTGGCCTGTCTGGGCCTGGCCAAGGAAGTTTCCAGTCGCTTCCGGTCGGGCCCCAGTGTCTGTACCCAGGCCAAAGTCTACAGTTCAGGGCCTGGGCCCTTTTCAGTTGAGCACACCAAGGATTCTCCAGGCTCCAAGTGTTTGCTGTGTTTGCATTGGCCCGCGGGGTAGGTGTGACGACAATGCTGCATTCTCATTGGCCCGCGGCCACTTCGCGTTGTGTCGGCCTCACGCTGTGTGTGCCCAGGGAGCAACCACCTGCAACCTGAGCTCAATTGCTTGACGCAGCTGCTGCTTCTGGATAGAGCCCAGGGTGAGGCCCAGGTTGTACTTCAACCAACTGGCATTCAGCAACTGTCTGATACCCACATTGGTAAACGCTGAGATAAGGGCCTCTCGTGGATATTCAGGCCTGTCTTCACTTAGGGCGGGCACAAGGCTTGCTGACGGCCACAGTCCAGAACATATTCATGTTGTCTAGGGCCCCACGAGGACACATTCCTCACAGAAAAGTTCGCGCAGCCACGGCCAACGAGGCCTACCTCGCGGCCTGGTTTTTGGGTTTTCTTTTTTTGGTCAAAATACAAGTGAAAAAAACACGGGAATTTTTTTTAAATGGACCTGAAGTTTCGATTAATTTGCGTCATGCCCCTCTGACTGCCAACTTACCGTGTCCTGCCCCTTTGACAACATATGATGTTTCCGGAAAACCCCTGGTGTCGTTTGGGCCTGACAGTTTTCCATGTGCCCTTACTGGTACCATACACCTTTCCAGCATCCCCCTGTCGCAGTTGTTGACACTCGCAGTCCTTCCCCTGGGGCCCCGGAGAGGTGCTACCAGGGCATATCAGAAATTTCCAGTAGCGTGAGGCCAGCCGTGGGGTCGGACACTTACCTGTTGGCCGGTGCGTTGCTCATCCTATCGATGGAAAACTCTCTCTCTCTCTCTCTCTCTCTCTCTCACACACACACACACACACACACACACACACACACACACCTACAAACACACACACAAACAAACGTGTGGCAGTGTATATTTCCATGTTCTAGCGGTAGATTCATTCAATTTGCTCATCCTATCGATCGAAGTGGCGTGGGGCCAGCCGTGGGGTTGGAGGCTTACCTGTTCGACAGTGCGTTGCTCATCCTATAGATGGAAAACTCTCTCTCTCTCTCTCTCTCTCTCTCTCTCTCTCTCTCTAACACACACAAGAAGTGTGGCAGTGTATATTTCCATGTTCTAGCAGAAGATTCATTCGATTTTGCTGATCCTATCGATGGAAGTAGAGCAAGGCCAGCCGTGGGGTTGGAGACTGACCTGTTGGCCGGTGCATTGATCATCCTCTCTCTCTCTCTCTCTCTCTCTCTCTCTCTCTCTCTCACACACACACACACACACACACACACACACACACACACACACGCGCTGACCTTTCCACAGTAGGCCAACGAACTCGAAGGCAGTGAAGTCGGATGCCAACTCTAACCAGCGAAAGTGACGAGACCGACTGCTGCACCATTTTTCCGTGCCGGTGCGTCAAAAACCAACCATCTGGAATTCGAATTCCCTCCACCACTGCTGCAAGGGCATCACGAAAAGATGCATGCCCCTCGTGAGAACATTTCGAGGATGGACCGACGAAACGCCACCAGCGGTCCAGTAATGGCATAGTGGAAAGTTACGCCCCATGCTGACAGGGGCCTGCGGAAAACATTCGAGGCCCCAAGGGCACAACAGGGTAAGTCGGCTGTCAGAGGGGCATGTTGTGCATTCATCGAAACTTGAGGGGCAATAGAAGGAGGATTTCTTCTTCTTCTCTGCGTTTTTTTTTTTTCTTTTTCTTGTTGTTTTTCTTCTTCTCTACTGCTTTTTTTCTCTTCTTATTTTTCTTCTTCTTCTTCCTTGCTTTCTTTTTTTCCCCTTCATCTTGTTCTTCTTCGTCTTCTTTCTGGTTATCTTGTCCATTTTGTTCTTCTTATTCTTCTTTGCTGCTTCATCATCTCCTTCTTTTTGTTCTTTTTTTTCTTTTTTGCTTCTTTATCTTCTATTTGTTCTTCTTTTTCCTCTTTGCTGTTTCTCTCTTTTTTCTTCTTCGGGCAATTCGGTGCCGATGGTCAGACACAGATAGATAGAGAGAGAGAGAGAGAGAGAGAGAGAGAGAGAGAGACACAGATGATAGATAGATAGAGAGAGAGAGACCAAGAGAGAGACACAGAGAAAAGAGAGGGAGAGAGAGAGAGGGCTGCCATGTGGCAGCTCGCCAGCAATCGCCCCACAGTGGTCCGAAAGAGAGACTTTTTTTCTTTCTTTTTTTCTTCTTCCTTCTTCTTCTTCATCATCATCTTTGCTTTTTTTTTTTTTTTTTAATCTTGTTCTTCTTATTGAAACGATATTCACGTGTTAGCAGTAGCGAATGCAGATCCCAGGGTCCGATCCCTAGTTCTTACCTTGCCTGTGTACAGTATCTGTGTCAACCCCGAGAGTTGAACCCGTGACCTGTGTATTCACAACAGTTAATAGGCTGTCGTAGGTCTGTAGGTGGTAGGGGTTCGATCTGTAGACCTGTTGGATAGAGGTCTTAGTGAGGCCTAGAGGTCGTAGCTGTAGGTCTCCTCGAGGTCAAGGTCGTAGCTGCTGCAGTATTCGAAAGGCCAAGTCTGCAGCCTTCCGGAGGGTCCTAGCGGTGGCCTTTCGAATTTTTGCTCACGTTTAGACAGAGGCAAGTGGGCAAGCGGTGAGCCAACTGCGGTACGTCGGCAGTGCAACTGCATTGAGTTGGCAATGCAAACCCATGCAGTCAGCGGTACCGGTCCCAGTCAGTCACAGTCCAGTCAAGCAAGTACCGTGTGGGACTGTGTGCACCAGGGGCATGGGAAAGGGGCAGACCAACGAGCTACAGAAGTACAAATCAAGAGGCAGCGCCCAGCCATTGATTCATTCCTGTGTAAGCCATGCAGAAGCGCTGCTTGAGCAACTTGTGCGAGGTGGTCTGCAGAGCGCCCGAAGACGAAGTGGGCAGAGTTGAGGTTGTGTAGCTATAGCCAGCACGGTTGAGTGGCCATAGCCGCCGTAGGTGATAGGTGATTGAAGTGTGTGCGTGTGTGTGATACAGTGTGTCGCGTGTGGGATATCCAGGGTGATTGTTGCATACTACTGAATACAGGGACAAGAATCACCTGATCCTTACTTTAGATGAGGGTGGTACGGATGAAGCCCCCTACAGTCAGATTGAGTGGGGGCTCACGGAAGATGATAGTAGTTTGAGTCAAGGGAGGATGTACGCTGTTGTCGCGGCTGGAGGGAGGCCACAAGGTAGAGGAGATGGCCAGTAACAAGCTGGGCCGGGCCATGGGAGATCGAGGTCCGGGCGCACAGGGGGTTGGCGAACAAAGGAACCGCCAAGAGGGAGGTAGGGGTCAAGGTCCCCTGCCGAATCCTTCGGGTCCCAGTTGATCCCCACAGCGGAGAGGTGGAGGTTCACCTCAGAGGAGAGGAGGTTGGCACCCAGGTTGGCCACAAGGCTGGCCATGGGAAGATTTCGGCTTAGACTAGCGTGTGTGGCAACAGCGAATGGAGTGGGGCAGTGCATTTACTGCGGTGACCCTGCCCATATTATCAAATATTGCCCAAAATATAAGGAAGCTTGTTTCGCCGTCGAAGGGTCAAAAGGCAGCCGTCGGTAGGGGTCGCAACTGCCCCTACCACTAGGCCATGTGGGGAAGTGTGAGCGCACCGCCAGGAAACTCCCACACCACATGAGCCTATGGCAGAGGTTGCAGGCCAGCGCCTAGTTAGCTGTCCAGAGACTGCCTGTGTTAGAGTCTCTCCAGGCACTTCCCTCACCTATCTGGCAGAAGATTTGAAGGAGAGGATGCCGGCCTGGGCCAAAATGAAGAAAGAGAGTAAATGACAACTAGTTTTGGTAGATTTAGAAGTTTTCAGGAGCACAGTGGGGGCCCTTACAGATACAGGGACTACCCATAGTTATATCGGTCGTAGAGCGTTGAAAAAGTTGAGGCTAGGTCTGAAAGTCCATAAATTGGAAGACCCCATAGTCAGTATCCTCGCAGACAATCGCACGATGCGTGTCGAAGATTACGTAGAAGGATTCCAAGCGTATCTTCGCTTAGAAAAGCATGGGAAGTTGAAGAAAGTTCTCCATTCCCGAACTCCCCTCGTAGAAGACAACCTCCCTTTCGATGTAGTCGTAGGTATGGACTGGGGAGAGGCAGCAGGGGCCACACTCCACTTAAGAGAGCATGAGTGTAGGCTCCCTAGTTCATTGGGCGAGGTCAAGGCTGCCCGTCTGTTCCATTTGTCAAGAGTGTGACACATGAACTACAAAAAAAAACGCTATTTGAAAATAGTCTCAATGGCATCTTATGTAATTTAAATTCAATTAAAAAAGGCAGATTTTCAAACATGCAAAACGTCAAAGAAAATTTAGGATTCAATAATTTCATCTCAAAGATCCAACGTTGTTGAAATTTAGCATCTTTGAAAAGCAACATCGTTTTTCTTAGCATACTTTGAAACTTCCAAAGCAGGTTTTAAAAAAAAGAAGTTTAGCCATATATCAAATCAAGTCATTAGAGATCAAAAACGTAGATTGCTCGTAGCTAAATATTTGAATTAAAACGCACGAAACTAGTCATAATGTCTACTTTCAACCAGGCCTTAATCTGATTCCTCGTCACAGGATATGTGTCTAGCTTTTCCAAGAGGCCCGAAGTGCTGATTCGATCAAAGCATTTTGCAATGTCGGCGCCAAGCACATATTTGGCTCGAATGGCTCTAGCCAGAGCTTCCGTGGCATCTTGACAACTACGTCCTAGCCTAAATCCATAAGAGTGAGGTTCAAAACAGGCTTCCCATTTGGGTCCTAGAACCATTTTAGCCAATGCCTGTTTTACTCGATCTGCAACAAAAAGGAAGTTGTTCCGTCCCGTCCAAGTTCGGCCATCGAACTCAGTCCAAAGATCCAATATTAAATTCCCCCTAGACGGGAGTTGTCTCTATGTCGTAGAATGAAATCTGCGTTGTGCAAATGCATAGACCCTTTCCCCATTACTGATGAGATTGTCAGTGCTTTCCTATTACTAGGTCCCTTTCGGGTTAGGCAGGTACTATGGGTCCTTTGACTTCCAATAGGTACATCAAACAAACCAGTTGGATCTCGCCGGTAACACCTATCTTCGCAGCGAGTTCTTCACTACGAGTATCTTCAACGGCGTTGAATAAGTCGTGTTCGTCTCGTTGTGGAATTCTACAACGTCTCATTTATTTAACATAATCAAGTTATTGTATTTTGTATTTATTGTATTTTTCACTTGATGTAGTTTTGTTTATTTATTTTCCTATACCATATTTATATATGAAGAAATCATATAGATCAATAAATTATAGTGGATTTCTTCTTTATTGTCTTGTATTTATAAATAAATGCAATAATGAACGTCTTCCCAAACCCCACATTCTGATCGTGGACTAGAGCTACTAGAAAATCATCTGCAAAGCGAATGTAATGCATCCTTCGATTCCAATGCGTGGGATTCAACCTTGTAATATTCACGAATAGTTGTTTCTATAAAGTGGTCGAGTTCATTAAGGTATATATTTGATAGTAGGGGAGAGTATTTAGAAAGGGGATTCCACAAGGATCTAACACATCAATACCTTTTGAAGGCCAAATAGCTCCAATTTCTACGGTAGGCGCCAGACTTGAATGAAAGAAAGCCCAAAACAAAGCTACAAAAAACATTACTTCTAACACAATGCTCATGCTTTTTTTGCGCCTTGGTTATTGATTTTGGGTACTGTTCAAATAATATATGCAGCTTCCGTCTGTTTATCTCAAAAGAACTTACCACATTTCTACTTTTTAGGCAAGCTAATTGTATTACTTGGTAATTCTTGTTTAACAACTTTACTTTCAATACGATGGATTTGTCTCAGTGCTCCCGCGTTCGTGCGGTTAATGAGAAAGGAGCAATTAGAGGAGCAGGTCTTTGTAGCCTGTATGCATGTCACTGAGCCTAGAAAGGATGAGCCAATGGACCATACCATTGCCAAGGAGAGCCGCCGACAAGAGTAGTGCCCTGGCCGATCCAGCATCGTATACAGCTAGAGCCTCGCAGTAGGACTCCTAAGGGAGCAATGTACAGGATGTCCCCAAAGCAGTTGGACGAGCTCCTCGAAAAAGGTTGGATTAGGCCCAGTTCGTCTCCTTTTGGAGCACCGATGTTGTTCGTCCCCAAAAAAGAGGGAGAGTTACGTATGTGTATAGACTATAAGGGTATGAATGTGATCACAGTGAAGAATGTTGAGCCGCTGCCTAAGGATAGAGGATCTCCTGGATCGAGTGCAGGGCTGCAGGTATTTTTCGAAGATAGATTTGAAGTTCGGGTATCATCTGATAGAGGTTCATCCTGATGACCACTACAAGACTGCCTTCCGGATTAGATATGGGCATTACGAGTTCATAGTGATGCCCTTTGGACTGACCAATACGCAACATTTCAGCATTGTATGAATGTGTTTTGGCCTTGGTTAGATAGATTCGTCCTAGTTTATTTAGACGGTATCTTAGTTTTCAGTAGGACCCTCCAAGAGCATCAGGGTCATTTGAGGCAGGTCTTGGAGAAGCTTAGAGAGGCTAACTTCAAGATCAATATGAAGAAGTGTGAGTGGGCCAAGACACAAGTTTTGTACCTGGGCCATGTATTAGACGGAGATGGGATTGAGCTTGAAGACAACAAGATAGCGGCGATTCGAGATTGGCCAACGCCCCGCACTCTCAAGACATAACTCACTTCCTCACAGTAAGAAGCAATGAAGAGGGGTAGATAAGGAAGAGAGCAATGTACCTCATAAATGCTGCCCACAACCACAGATTTCTCACCGGCAACCTATGTGCAGTTATGATGACCGGTCTTTGCCTCGGCACAACCAACAGCACAATGAGGTTCCACCTCGGCTTAATATGCCACATCACCGAGCTCTCATCATCCAGCATACACCCCGTATGTCACCACATAGCTCCCTGGCGCGGCCACTCTACCCTGGGCCGCCTAATGTTCAACGCCAATGCCTTCTCACTGCCCCACACCTCATGCGAAGCACCAATAGCTATTGCCAAGAACCAATGAAGCGCAATACGAACCCGCTCCGATACCAAATTGCAAGGAAAATAAGCAACAGCAAGATGACAATTCCAGATTACACCATCACATTGAAAGCCAGATAGTCGCACCATGTCCAGAAAGCAGCATTGCACCAATAATACACAAATGGAGAGCATACTCTCTCCTCATCAACACGAGTCCAGCATCAACACGAGTCCAGTCCCTTCACTCTCCTACTTAGCGTTCAGCGCCCAGCCTACTCCTAACACAGCTACTACAGCCTACTAATTAACAATGCAACTGTTGACATCAGCAACAACCCGAAGTACTTGAAGATGTCGCCCATGCAGACCATCGCCAATACAAGGTAAGTGCCCTCACATCATCCTCATCATCATCCCTCACCTATCCCCTGTCTTTACTCCCACTTATGTCCTCTCTTACACTCAAAGACCACTCCTGCGCCTCACTGTAGTCCAAGCCCACCAGCTATGGTGGTTGGGCTATGGCGCTGCCCTCAGCAGCGCCCTTCATCCCTACACAACCGCACGTGCCGCACCTCGCCTTTTAGCGCCAGCCAACAGCCACGAGCTCTTGCTTTAGCAGCGCTGCCGCTAGCATGCGAGTGCCTAAATGAGGCTGCCAAGGGTGACCTCTTTCCTTTATGGAAAGAGCGGCCTGCTCGTGAAGCCTGGCTGCACTGGCCTGGGCCCAGAAGCTTCCGAAGGCTGCAAAAGGCTGCCTGTGTACAGCAGCTACTAGGTTGTTGGGCCTCGTTTGGTTGGCCGCCCAACTGTCTCTGTATGAGGTTGCGAATCATGCCCAGGGCCTGCATTCTTTGGAAAAAGCCCGGAAGGCCGTGGAAATGTATTTGTTGCCCGCCCTGAGTTTCTCTCAACCAACTGGCGCGTCGCAATTACCTGGATCCCAAATATGAAATTGACAGTCGAGGGCCTCTTGCAATATGTCAAGCCCGCCTTCACTTAGGGCGGGCAATGCTGCAAACAAGGCCCCATAGGCCTACCGAGGACCCTCATCCTCGCATCCCCTCCTCCTTTACTTCGTGAGTCCTCTGAGAAGTCTCTTATTCTGCAGGCATCTTCCCCTTGAGTGCTCTTTCGTAGCCTGCAATCACTTGAGGTGCTGTTCTCATGAGTTCTTCTCGTGTGAACCAGCGATTCTCGTTAGGATCCGGATGATGTCTGAAGCTCACACGATACTGCATTCTCGGTTTAGGAGGGCGCCCTCTGCCAGATGGTCAAGGAACAGGCGTCACTCGATGCTCAACGATCTGGTCCACGTTCACTTCACCATCCATGGTTGGGGGCAGCATTGATCTTCTGGAGGGAAACTGCTCAGTGGCAGCAAAAGGTGCTAACTTGGAGGCATGGAACACAGGGTAGGTACGTAAGAGAGGTGGGATGCAGATAACATATGAAGGACCATCTGGTTGATCTCCTACAATGTCTAAGATCTCCCAGGGCCCAAAGTGTTGTGGCATTAGCTTGCGGGATATGCCTAACTCCTGACCAAGCTCAACGGACTTAACCCAAACTCTCTCACCTACCTGAAAGTTAAAAGGTCGTCTATGCTTATTCCCAGATGCAATCATTGCTTCCTGAGATTTCCTGATCTGTTCAACGGCCTGTTGTAGCATCTGTTCATACTTGACATCAAACTCCATGCTGTCAGGTGCTGCAGTGGGTTCTCTTTCTGGTAGCAGAAAGTCAAGGGCAGTTCCCGGCTTCCAACCAAGATGCAGTTGGTTGGGAGTCATGCCTGTAGTACTATGCACAGCGTTATTGTACAAGCTGGCAACGAGAGGTAGTTTCTCGTCCCAATCATCCTGACTTGGCTTGATATAGTGCCTAAGCAGGTGTTGTACTACTCGGTTCATCTGTTCCACATGACCATTTGACTCGGGATGATTCCCTGAAGTCATTTGGAGTTTTGTGCCCATTTGTTCAGCAGTAGACTGCCATAACTCGCTCGTGAATCTGACATCCCTATCATTAACAATAGATGTAGGTAGACCAAAATCCCTTACCCAATTGTCCATAAAGAGTTTGATGACAAAGTCAGCTTTAGCAATTCAGACATAGCAATTAGTCTTGCATACTTGGTAAAGCGATCTACTATAGCAAAGATGTGTCTTTTTCCAGACCTGCTGGTCACCAGGGTATCCATGAAATCCATCGACACACTTTGGTCGGGGCCTTCAAGGATCGGCAAGGGCTTGATCAGCCCAAGCGGAGCTTGAGTCCTTGGTTTGTCCCTTTGACAAACCTCGCAGGTCTCAACATAGCGTTTTGCATCTTCCATCATAGAAGGCCACCAAAATCTCTGCACTAAGTTCGTTGATGTCTTCCTATAGCCAAAATGGCCACTTGCATCATGACATTCTCCTAAAAATAAACTACGCAAAGACTCACTATGAGCAACACAGTCTTTTATTCCCTGCCTTCTCGAGAAACAGCAAGCCATCTACCATCGTAAATTCGTCCGAAGTCTTTTTGTCCTTTGCTTGGAGTCTACGGATGATCTCTAAAATAATTGGATCTCCTTGATAGGCTTCCACTAGCGACCGAGTGAGTTCGTCAGATATGCCGAACTCGGTGACTAGCACGCCCAAATAGTCTGCCCTTCGTGATAGTGCATCAGCCACTTTGTTATACGTACAGTTGATAGGATCAAGTTGATAGTCATACATGTCCATCACTTGAATCTATCTTTTGAGTGCGTCAGATAGTACAGGTTGTGTCCTAATCAAGCGCAAAGTCTCATGGTCAAACCTCACATAGAAGAATCTTCCTAGGAGGTAGTGTCTCCAATGAACTAGCGCTTTGTACAGGGCGTAGAGCTCTCTCTCATATGGTGACTTAGCTGACTTCTAAGCATCTTTTTACTCGTGTACTTAACCGGTCTCAACTTTGGCCCCTCCTGTTGCGCAAGGACCGCGCCTATGCCATATTGGTTGGAGTTTGTGGTCACAACAAACGGCTTGTCAGGATCTGGAAGCTTGAGAACTTCATAGTGTGTTAGAGCATACTTCAATTTCTTGAAGCTTGCTTCACACTCTTCAGTCCACTCCCAAGGGGTGTCCAGTCGAGTTAAATCTCTTACCGTTCTATAGTTTTTGACGAAAGGATGATAATAGCCTGTCATTCCCAAGAACGATCAAACCTCAGTAACAGTCTGAGGTCTAGGCCAATCACGTATGCTGACCACCTTCGCATCTTCTGGCCTCAACCCATCTGCTGAAATCTCATGACCCAGGTACAAGATCTTGGTGCGACCAAACTCACATTTCTCCAAGTCCATCTTGTACTGGTGCTGTCTTAGGAGACCTAGCACTGTATTCAAGTGCTCAACGATTCGTCCTTTAGGCACCTTACTACCTGGGACTACCTCTATTGCATGGACAACCTCCCTTTCTACCACTCCTGTGGGCTCCTCAAAAAGGTCTGAATATTGTGCGASGACTGATTCTATCTCTGGGGGTGATTTAACGGCCTCCCCTTTCTCAAAGACAAAAACTAAGTACATGCCCTCCTCGCGTTTCTGTTTATAGTTATAGAAAGAGGAGGCACACATGCAACCCTAGTTTTCCACTAGACTGCTAGCTTTATATTTTTGCAGTCTAACGGTCCTACCGTTTGGAAGATTGTGTATCAACACCTTTCTATCCCAATCAAACGGAGGTTGAGAAACCTCGAGGTAGTACATGCCTAATAGCATATCAAAGGGCAGTTCGTCGCTCACCAGGAAGGAGATCTTGTGGCTCACTTCCCCTCCTCCATAGGAGAAGGTGCAGACTACGTCCTTGACATAATCCTTGGTGCTTGTTGGCTAGCCTTTTTCTTGATGGGTGCCACGACTCCCCCATCTGAAGTCTCACTAGCCCCATCGTGCTTTGTCTCTTCCCCCAAGTCCGTGAAGTCATCAATTTCAGTCGCCTGACCAACATGGTCGACAAACATTAGTTGCCCTTTCTTCTTCCAGTCCTGGGGGAGTCTTTTCCCTACCATCTCCCCGACTCTGATGTGCAGATCCCAATTTTGGATCTATGTCCAACGCTTTCTTACTAAAGTAGCGAAGTTGTGCTGTTCAACATAGGCCTCATCAACCAGCTTGGTCCTTACCTCTGTAGTTAGGCACCTTACGTAATTCGTCAGGAGAACCTACTGGTCAAAGCCCGCACCAGGTACCACAAGTAAACGGTCTACGGTGTCCGTTAACTCTCTAACACTCTTGTACCTGCGGGAACAAAGACTGTTGATTGCATCGGTGGCCTTCTGAGCCCCTTGCGGGTCATGCCACCTGTTATGCACGGACCGTACGAACTCTTCCAATGTCTGGGTCTGTGCCCAGGCATTGAAGTTTTGACCGTAGCCCTCGTGCTGCACTAAGCCATTCAACCAGCGCGCTGCTGACCCCTCTAAAAAGGAGGCAACCACTACAACTTCCTGCTCTGGCCTTGTAAGCTTATGCCTCACATATGTAGGCACAATTCTTACCTAGGTCTCCGAAAAAAAGTTTAGGACTCAGCAGAGGGATCTTGGGCATCCACTGCATAGGCTGCATGGGCCCAAGGGCTTGCTGCAGCGGCTGCATAGCCACTGAAACAGGCTGTTGCACACTAACTTGGGTTTGGCTTGACAATGGGACTGTAGTGCCCACTGCCATAGATGGTACGGCTGAGACTCTATAAACCGAACCACTAGTTACTACTGCACCACCAGGAGGGGGCATGCCAAACATAGGAGAGAAAGATGGCCCTGTGGATTGCGGCATCGATGAAGGACCCGCACCCGCAGGGGGAACTACAACAAACTGTGGCTGCCTCATCACTATACGAGGAGCCCAAAGTTCAGCTAGGATTTGTTTCTGGTCTGCCACCAATTCGGTCAGCAATTCCTGTTGGACATTCTGCGCTTCTGCCACTGATAGTAAAGCACTACGCAGCACGCAGACAGCAGGGTCTAATGCCGCCTCATCTAGCTCTTCCAATCTGCCTAGCTCCTGCACTCTACTTCCTAATCTAGCCTTTCTGAGTATGGCTCTTCTTCTCCTCTCTGCTGCTTCGTCCGACTGCCGCTGCAGCTCATCCTAAAGTTCTTCTGCTTGTCGGATTTCTAAATCCTCCGGTGTGAGTGGACTCCGCTGGCTGACTTGCAAACCAGAAGACTGACTAACTGCACCCGATCCACCCTGCCCTCCTCCTGACGAAGAAGACTGGGAAGAGGTTTGTGACGTAGAGGCGGCGGTAGCCATCGCAGCCGCTAAGCTGGCTGCTGCGTCCCTAATCCTCCTCGCGGTTACCCTCTCCCTTGCTTCCCTTCGTAATATCCTTTCGTCCCCAAAGACTAATTCCTAAAAAGTGATCGGTCAACTAAGAGCGGTTCTCTGTGTGATCCTAAGGGGTAACACTAACCTTCCCTCCTCCTCACTGCTGCCTTCACTCATGAGCTACAGTGTGTGTGATCTAAACTAGAATCGACACTGAATCCTACCTTAGCTTGGCACACATCCGCATATGACACACAACAACTTACGATTGGCCTGCACAGAAACAGTTAGGTGATGTAGTTGTAATGTCAGGTCCTACAGGATGTATTAAATCTGTTTTAGATTACTCTAATACAGACAACATAGCAGCAAAGACCTAGTTTGTCTGTAGTTGTCTGTCAATTGTTACCCAAGTCCGTAACAACTAAATAATCAAAACAGAAATAGCATCCCATGTTGGAGATGTACACTGGATAGCAAATTGTCTAATTATATCCATTGTGAACTGTTACCGGAATGCCCCCTCCCCCTGAATCCTTCTTGAGTGGTCGCTTTGTGTCAACGTCCTGAGCATCTGGTTGAGCAGCGTGTCCGAAGGTGTGCAATCCGGAACAATCAACTCCGAACCTGCCAGCCCCTGCACATTATTTACCCTCGCATGCAACGAGCCTTACACCCGGTTTGATCTGGCTGATCAGGAGGGATTTAAGAAGAGCCCCCATCTCCTCAGGAATTATTTAACATCGCTGATAGGACGACGATCACAGCCAGGTTCAACACCGAGTCCCCAGCCAAAAGAATTTAAAGACGGTCCGAAAAGCGTCTGTCCCAAAGGGCTGGCATGCCCTGCACGACCTCTATTGCGCAAGCAACGGAACCAAGGACTTGCTGCAAAACATGCGTGTACTAGTCCCAACGAGTTGGCATGGTGACCGTGACCCGAGTGCTTCGTCCAGGGCCCTTCAGAGGCTTCGCCCGTCTCCCACCAGCTTGCTGCCCAGGAAGAATGTCGACTCTCAAGGTTGAGCGCTCGCGACACCTCACATCGAGAGGACTCTCAAGACACAACTCACTTCCTCACGGTAAGAAGTAACGAAGGGTCGATAAGGAAGAGAGCCACGTACCTCATAATGCTGCCCCCAACCACAAATTTCTCACCGGCAACCTGATGCGCATTTATGATGACGGGTCTTTGCTTCGGCACAACCAACAGCAGAATGCAGTTCCACCTCGGCTGAATATGTCACATCAACGAGCTCTCATCATCCAGCATACACCCCGTATGTCACCACATAGCTCCCTAGCGCGCCCACTCTACCCTAGGCCGCCCAATGTTCAACGCCTATGCCTTATCACTACCCCACACCTCATGTGAAGCACCAATAGCTATTGCGAAGAACCAATGAAGCGCAATATGGACCAGCTTCGATACCAAATTGCAAGGCAAATAAGCAACAACGAGATGACAATTCCAAATTACACCATCACATTGAAAGCCAAATAGTCGCACCGTGTCCAGAGAGCAGCATTGCACCACCAATGGAGGTTCGTAGTACTGAAAACCAATGTCATGGAGAGCATACTCTTTCCTCATCAACACAGGAGTCCAGTCCCTTCACTCTCCTACTTAGAGCTCAGCGCCCAGCCTACTCCTAACTCAGCTACTACAGCCTACTAATTGACAATGCAACTGTTGACATCAGCAGCAACCCGAAGTACTTGAAGATGTCGCCCATGCAGACCATCGTCAATACAAGGTAAGTCCCCTCACATCATCACCATCATCATCCTTCACCTATACCCTGTCTTTACTCCCACGTTTGTCCTCTCTTACACCTGAAGACCACGCCTGCACCTCACTGTAGACCAAGCCCACCAGCTATGGTGGCTGGGCTCTGGCGCTGCCCTCAGCGCCCTTCTTCCTTGCACGACTGCACGTGCTGCACCTCACCTCTCAGAGCCAACCAGCAGCCGCGAGCTCTTGCTCCAGCAGCACTGCCGCTAGCATGCGAGTGCCTGAATGAGGCTGCGAGGGGTGAGCTCTTTCCTTTGTAGGAAGAGTTGGCCTGCTCGCGCAGCCAGGCTGCACTGGCCTGGGCCCAGAAGCTTCCGGAAGGCCCAAGGAGGCTGCCTGTATACAGCAGCTACTGGGCTGCTGGGCCTCGTTTGGTTGCGCGCCCAACAGTCTCTGTATAAGGCTGCGAATCACGCCCAGGGCCTGCATTCATTGGAAAAGCCCGGAAGGCCGTGGAAATGTCTTTGTTGCCCGCCCTGCGTTTCTCTCAACCAACTGGCGAGTGCCTGAATGAGGCTGCCAGGGGTGAGCTCTTTCCTTTATGGAAAGAGCTGGCCCCTCCTGCTGCGCGAGCACGGCGCCAATGCCATATTGGTTGGCATCCGTGGTGACTATGAATGGCTTGTCAGGATCGGGAAGTTTCAAGACCTCGTAGTGCGTCAACGCATGCTTCAGATGTCAAAAAGCAGCCTCCCACTCGTCTGTCCACTCCCATGGGGTGTTAAGGCGGGTCAGATCAGTCAAAGGAGAGGCCACTATGCTATAGTCCTTAACGAAAGTCCTATAGTAGCCTGTCATTCCTGAGAAAAATCTCATCTCAGTCACAGACTGAGGACGTGGCCAATCACGAATGCTGGCCACCTTCGCGTCATCGGGCTTCAACCCTTCCGCGGATATCTCATGACCCAAGTACGACACGGGTGCGGCCAAACTCGCACTTCTCACCGTTGATCTTGAACTTCTGCTGTCGCAGGAGGTGAGGACTTTGTCCAAATGTGCAACATGCTCCTCGACAGTCTTACTAAAAATAAGCATGTCATCGAGGTACACGATGACAAACTTATCCAAGTAGTCATGGAATATCCGATTCATAGCGTGTTGAAAGGTGCCAGGAGCATTGCAAAGGCCGAAAGGCATCACCACAAACTCGTACAGACCGTACCTGGTCTGAAAAGCGGTTTTGCGTTGATCCTCGGGCCGGATTGCAATCTGATGGTACCCGAACTTCAGATCTATCTTATTGAAGTACCAACACCCTTGCACTCTATCGAATAGATCATCAATGCGCGGTAGGGGCTCTCTATTCTTTTCAGTGATGGCATTGAGGCCCCTATAGTCAATGCACATCCTCAGTGTACCCTTCTTCTTCTTAGGTACGAATAGTACTGGAGATCCATAAGGAGAGACACTCAGCCGGATCCAACCCTTCTCTACAAGTTCCTTGAGTTGCCGGCGAAGCTCATCGAGCTCGCCTGGAGACATCCGATAGATCCTACCCTTCGCAATACTACACCCTGGGATAATCTCTATCGCGTGGACGACCTCCCTCTCAACAACCCCTGTCGGCTTTTCAAATAGATCAGGGTACTTGGCAACTACTCCCTCTATCTCCGGCGGCATTTTCACCAGCTCGCCTGCAGCAAAGACATAAACTAAGTACATACCCTCCTCCTGGTTCTGCTTATAGTACTTGTAGAACGCGGCTGCACACATGCACCCATAGGACTCAATCAGACTACTAGATTTGAACTTGTGTAATCTGGCGGTCCCTCCACCTAGCAAAATGTGTTTGACCACTTTTCGGCCCCAGTCAAACTGGGGTTGTGCCACAGAGAGGTAGTACATACCTAGTAACATATCCATTGGGAGCTTGTCACTCACTACGAACGAGACGCAATGTCTCAATTCCCCTCCCGCGTACGAGAAACAACACTACTTCCTGGAGGTAGTCGTTGACTACCATGCACTGTTTGTTGGCACAGGTCGACTCCACAGGTCGACTCAGGCGCTGCACTCGCCCCGATAAACGCAGCCTATCGACGTACACGCGACTAATAAAGTTACTTGTCGAGCAAGTGTCATAATAGGCCCCGACCTTGCGGATGCCAATGACAACCTCGCTGACGAACATCTCACCCTTTGGGGCTTTAACTAGAGCCGCCCAAGAAGCTAGCGGGTCTGATCTAGACCGCTCCACCTCTAGCTCCTCTAAGGACTCAAACACATTCATCGAACATAGGCTCGATGGGTCTGAACGTGCTTGCGAGACGACGCTGGAGTCAGTAGCTTGGGCCATCTCTCGAGAGGGTGAGGGTGTCTCCACCACCTCGACCCTAGCAGGAACAGCTACTATTCCTACTGGCCCGACCTGTTTCCCGGAGCACTGCCTGAAGTACTGGCAACGTTGCTTCCAACGGGATGAAAGGATCCCAACACCTGCCCCATCGTAGGCGGGATCTTTTCTGTCACCCTTGAATTGGCTATGGCCATATCGACCACAACGAATACAGGCCTGCCGTGAGTAACGATCTCTCCACAAGTCCTCTGTAAGACCCGCTTTCTCCCATGGAGCATTGGGGTCAACTTGACTCCTAGACCGGGAACCTCCACGGCGTCTACCGGTCGTCTTACCTTTCTGAGCTACGGCAGCGACTACTCCACCCTTTGAAGCTTCAACGCTGCCCGCCTCTAAACCTACTCCCTCCTGGAAGTATTCGTCTACTTCGATAGTAGAACCATTGTTATCGACAAACATTAAGTGACCCTTTGCCTTCCAGTTGGGAGGCAGTGTCTTCTTCCTCCATGTCTGTCCATGCCCTATCTTCGCCTCAAGGTCTAAGGCCATCTTGCCAAACGAAGGAAAGTTGTGCATATTGATGTTGGCCTGACTTGCCAACTGGTTCCTGGAAGGCAATGAGAAACATCTCAGGTACGAGGTAAGCAGAACCTGGGGGTCATAGCGCACCCCTGGGACACAGATTAGACGCTCAACACCATCGGTGGCTTCCCTTACTGACTTAAACTGCCTTGTATGCAATGTCAGGATCGTGCCAGTGGCCCTTTCAGCCTCCTGAGGATCATGCCACCTTTCCTCCACCATCTTCAGGAAGTCCAATTTCAGGGTGACAGCCCAAGCGCGGAAGTCATGACCATACCCCTGGAGCTGCACTAAACCATTCAACCATCTTGTTGCGCTACCCTCTAGGTAGGAAGCAGCCACAAGCACTTCTTCGTGCGGCAAGGTAAGTTTACACCTGGCATAGACTGGCACTGACCTCAACCATGTGTCGAGGTCTTCGCCTCTCTTATCCCCTGTGAAGGGTTTCGGAGCGGCGATGGCCATCTTTGGAACCCACTGTGTTTGTCCCAATCCCTGCATCACTGCGGGCTGTGGACCTTGTGACACAGGTTGCTGTGCTAGCTGCTGGGGTTGTGTGCCCTGCGGCTGCACAGGCTGCGAGACAGCAGACTGCGTGGTGACTGCAACCTGTAACGGAGTTTGGGTAAACACTGTCTGAACAAGAACCTGCAAACTGGTCCCTGATGATACCCGTCCTGATAGCGGCATGCCCAGGGAAATGATTGCTACCGATGATGGAGCTACATATGGGGATACCCCAGTCACCGATGGGACATGAGGAGGATGTGCAACGGGCCAGGCACCAAACCCGAACATTGGCGATGTTGCCTACGCACGGCCAGCCAATTGGACCAGACTTTGCTGGATGTCCTGAAGAATGGTCGTCTGATGGTCCTTCATCTCAACTACATTTAGCAGGACAGACCGTATGATCCTCACATCATCGTCCATGAGCATCAGGTCCATCTCCTCTAACTCACTAACGTCCGCTTGTCTACATTGCATCCTGGCTCTTCTTCTAATCATTCTTTCTTTCTCCGCTTTTATCTGTCCTAATGCATGTTGTAGTTGTGCCTCTTGCAGAGCTGCCTCCTGTATGACGATCTCCTCGGTGGTCAACACTAACGGTTGGCTTGTCATTACGCCAGTGGACTGAACCTGGGTATGCGCGGCCGTTGACCCAACAGACCCTGAACTACCGGCCTGAGTACAGTGCTGTGCTGAGGTGGCCATGGCTTCTCAAGCTGCAGCTTCACTCACAAGTGCCCAGCTAGGCTCTGCTGCTCTCGCCCTCCTGTGCTGCTGCTGCCTCTCGCTAAGCTGGCGGAACAGATGTCTTTCGCCCTCTGGTCCTAATGCCAAGTGGGCTATTGGGCACCTTGCCGATCGCAAGATCCAGTCGTCCGGTTACTAATCCTCCCTATCGCTCATAAGCTACAACATTGTACAAAATCTGCACTAATGCACACTGAATGCCTACCGCAGCGTAGTGCACAGACCAACTAAGTAATTGGTTGCTATTTCGAAACAAATATCACTTGAGGTCAACAGGTAAGTCAGATTCCTACAAACGAAACTATTTCTAGTTTGACTAGTCCGCAAAAAGAAGCATCATGAACAAGAAACAGTCCTAACTAATGTTGTCTGTCAGATGTCGATGGCTGTACACCTAACTAATCAAAACATAAAAATAGAATCATTTGTGTGGATAGGACAGCATGGAATTTCCTCGAACTGATCACCTGAAATCTACCCCTCCCTTAGTTCCCCTGAGTATCACTTGACGTCAGCGTCCCTGAGCAATCCGGAGGCGTTGCGTGTCTAAAGGTGTGTGTTCGGCCCACCCCTGTGCCCCGAGTATCTGCTGAGCTGGCCAGCTCTGCACTGGATTACCCTCGCGTGCAGCGAGCCTTACAGTCATTGGCTGATCCAGAGGCAATTCAACGTCCGCCCCCAAGTGACTCCAGGAATTATTTTACGTCGCAGCCGGACGACGATCAAAGCCAATGATTCCCCTTCCGGTGCTTATTTAAAGACGCCCGGTCTCGTCTCCCATAAAGCTGGCCTGCCCTTCAATACCCATCTAACAGCGCAGCAAGCCAAACAAAGGACAAGCAGCAAAGCATGCGTGTTCTACTCCCGATGGTTTGGCATGGTGACTGTGACCCAGTGCTTCGTCCAGGGCCCTTCAGAAAGCTTCGCCCATCTTCTTCCAGATGCTCCACGTGAACATTGCCGGCTCTCAAGGTTGAGCGCACTCGACACCTCACAATGAGAGGACTCTCAAGAAGGAAAACACAACCTCACGGTAAGGAGTGTCGAAGAGGGTAGATAAGGTTAAGAGCAACATACCTCAAATAGCTGCCCCCAACCACAAAGACAATCTCACCAGATGACCCAATGGCGATTGCGATGAATCTCACCAGATGACCCAATGGCGATTGCGATGACCACTCACTGCATCGGCACGACCAGCATTATCTCCCCGTTCCTTCTCAGCATCGATCACACTTTAGATAGTTCTCATCACACTGTCCAGACCACATTACCCCCACGTAGCCTTCCTGGCGATCCCCTCACCTCTTGGGTCACCTTTCACTAGTCTTCACCCTCCTCACTACACACCACTCACGGCCAAACTCGCCAAACAGACCGCATGTATGTACCGAATAAGGCAGAAGACAAGTGCCAGATGAGCGCAACCATACCTCAGCTCCGATACCAAATTGCAAGGAAGATGAGCAATAGCGTACTTCAGCAATCAAACAGCATCATACATATGAGTCCAGATAGTCTTGACCACGAACCAACAGCAAAATTGCATCACGAGATTCACCAAATAAGAACACACCAAGAGTTCATAAGAAATAGTACCATCATCATCATCAACGAAGAACCAGAGTTGATATCCTATTTGGCGCTAAGCGCCCAGACTCCATGTGGCAGATCCTATCTTACCTATACTACAATGACGAAGTTGACGACAACAGCTCTTCCGAAGTACGAGCGCAAAGCGACCAATGCCGCACGCTTCCAGCACCAGGTATGTCTCTCGCCTTGTTCACAACCTCAATCCCCAACACACAAATGCCACTAGCACCCAAGGACCACCCTGCGCAACACCCAGTCACAGCGGAGCAGCTCGGCTATGGCTGCCCGCTCCTTCCTGCTCGCCCGTCAGAGCGTGAGTGCCAGCCAGCAAATAGCGCAGCAGCGCTTGCGCAGCATGCAGCCAGCACCCGAATGCCGAATGAGGAGGCAGGCCCTTTGCTATATCGATGTGGCCTGCCTGCGTCCAGTCCCAGGAAGCTTCCCGTAGGCCCCGGTAGCCTGAGGCCCAGCACAAAAACAAGCCTTGGGCTTGAGGTGGTTGTATGTGCCCAACTGCCTTGGGCCTGTGTTTGGCCCAGTACCCGTATCCAGCCCAGGGCCTGCTTCACATACATTCACACAGGCCCCTAGCGCTAGCCTGTTTGACCTTAACGCGCAGCTCTGCACAGGGCAGCACACATGCATCCGAGCAGCGTGCCCGCAATGCCAGCATTGGCCAAGATCCCTGCCCACTCGCCCTGCTTGCCTATATGCCAGTGCAGCGTGTGGGCGGCCTCCCTTCAGCCTGCGACCGGGACCCAGAGGCTGAATCCAGGCCGATACAGTTGGKGCCCGGGGGATGCAGTTGCACCTCTTTCGTCAAGGCCTGCGGCCAGATTCAGATAGTGGGCCGATTTCCCTTTGGCATTTTCGGCCTCTATACCCAGCGTGCATTGTCGGCCTCACGTTCAAGTACCCAGGGCCTAACTAACTCAGAGGCCCTGGGTTTTCAGCATTTGCTGAAATCCGAGACTCGGTGCACTCCAACCAACTGGCGTGCTGCAACTATATGGACCCCACTTTGTGAAATGTATGCACAGAGGGCTCTTGTTAATTTGCTGGCCCACTTAGGGCGCGCACGAGGCTTTCTGCAGCCTTAGCCTAGAACATGTACATCATGGCAAGGCCCCTTCTTGAGGGCTCATTCCTCACGTTCTTGTAAAATTCCTGCAAAATACATTTTGAATTTCACCAATTATTCTTAAAAATTTTCAATTCCGAATTAATTTATTCAAAATTAATTCTTGTTTGGTGAATTTTATTTGGAATTACCTTTATCGCTAAATCAATTGATGACATTCTACTCTTGTAAATAGGAACCACCTCTTTCTACTCTTGTAAATAGGAACCACCCATGTCTACTCTTGTAATATGAACCCCCATGATGCCATCTTTTCCGCATGATGCCATCTTTTCCGCATGCAGTCATCAATGGACAACATCAAAACATCCGTTTCCACCATCTATGCTCGCGTGACCACCATTGAAAGTCACACCCCCGCCATCCAGGTCGTCACCACCACATCCGTTTCCCCCGACACCGTCCTCCTCACCCAAACTTGATTTCAACACCATCGCCACCACAACACCCTTCACAGTAACATTCCCCCATCCTTGCGAACGGATATCCCCCCCTTCACCGGCCTTCCCCAAGAGAACGTCTTCGTCTTTCTCAACAAACTATACGATGCCTTCTCCCTCCACAACATCCCTGTCACACACTGGTTACAGGAAGGCGTCGCTCGTTGGTGGTACACCGAACGAGCTAACAACCAACACGCAAACGAGGAACCCCATTCCTTCCTTCAATGGACCAATCTCATCAGCTGCACATTTCGACCACAAAAGACGGTCCATAACTATGTCTGCGATGCTGCATTCATCTCCCTGTTCAAACGGGGATGACGCATTCATCTCCCGCTTCAAACGGGGATGCCACAAGGACCTAGCCACCTCCCTCGTCTAGGACCCCCAATGTCTCTCTCCGATCTCCTCAACCGCGCCATTCACCTAGACAAATTCCTCACCCCGTACAAGGACGCACTCACATCCGCCCCACCCCGCCCACGATTCTTTGATAACATCACCAACGAAACCTCTCTCTCTACCTCCTCGGATGAGTTCTCCGCCCCCGACCCGACATCCTCTCTGATCCACTAGACACTCTGACGAACTCTCCACCATTCACCTCATGCGAATGGAAAAGAGAGACCGCTCCAGCCATCCTCCCATGAACACCCACCCAACCCGTCTCATGAAACTCACGCCCGAGGAGCAAACCTTCCTCCAAGCAAACGGTGGTTGTTTACGATGCCAACAGTTAGGACATCAACAGACAATCTGTCCACGGGCCGCACAGTTCACACGACATGCACCCAGGTCCGCGGGCCCCCGACCCCCTGCTTCTGCGTCCGCCACCCCCGGTCCCTCCCCCACACGAACACCGTCCCCAAGATCACCATGAACCCGTCCCGGCTTCGACGATTAGTCTGTCGGCCATCACATCGGTGACAGCCTCCACCCCACCGGTGGCCCATTTGGCATCGACAGTACGTCTACCTCCCCCCTCTCCAGTGTCGCGCATCCCACAACACGACCCCCAGGCGTCGCAAACCTCGTCGCCTAACGCCCCCCTCACCACCACATGTTTCGTAACCCTCTTCCGAATTCATCCTTTATCACCTCCTCTGATATTGTCGAGGAACAAGCCCGACTCGATTGGCTTGTGTGATTAAGCAATGAACAATGCCACCATGACTCATATCCAACTCCTCCCATCGCTTCACCACTGCTATACCCAAGGCTACCTCTGTTGCATACTCGTGAATACTTCAACAAGTATGGGCAGAACCAAGAGATCAACCAATATAGGATGAGCATGTACGCAGCGAAAGTCTGACAAATGGACAGACTCACATAGACTGACTCATGCAGATATCACTCAACACACAAACAATCGTGAGATGGTGGGGTCTGAGCCAATCATAGACGATGCTCAGGCCCCATACAATCATACACAGATGAAAGGTGGGAGGAGAGATGAAGGAGGTGGGAGATGTAGGAAGCACCATATGTCACCGCGATAGAATCCAATAGGTCCCCGATATGGTAGTCCAAAATGTCATCGAACAAGATCAAAATGTTGTGGACAAAATTACCAATGTCGGAGGTACAGAGTCCTAATGTAAACGGTGTCCGATCTGTGATGCCGCCGAGTATCAACCCCAACAATCTCCAAGTCTTGAATCCGGTAAGTACCACAGCCTCTTACCACCGAAGTCCAACACTGGTCCTTATCCAACTAGTATCAAGTCTCCAGTCTGAAGAAGAAGAAGTCATGAAGAAGAATAAGAAATCTGGAGAAGAAGAAGTCTGAAGAAGAAGAAGAAGAAATCTGGTGGAGAAGAAGTTTTGAAGAAAAAGGAGAGATGGTAGAGGAGGAGAGAGGTGAGGAGGGGAGCCAGTGACTGTGGAGGGAGGAGAAAGACCTCGCCCCGAGTACGTGGCTCGCTGCAACTGACTGATACCGAAGTCGGCTAAGGCTGCCCGCTGCCTGGCTCCTCGCTCGCTGCTGCTGCGCTAGCCGTGCTGTTGCGGCACCTCCGAGCTGCGCTGAGAATAGCGCAGCGCTACTGCCCCTCTGGAACCGAAACGGACTGGCGCTCACGAAGCGTTCAGTCGCTCGATGCCTGCAAGTGAGGTCGGCCGGTCTCAATGCTGCGAGGCCTGGCTGTGACCTGAATCATCAAGATCGAAGCTCAGATCAGACCGGCGGGCGGCAGCTTCAAGAGCGCCGCCTGGCCCAAACGGTAATGTCGTTTGGGCCTGCCCGTCAGGTCTGGTCCAAAATATGGCCTCAAGGCCAACCGGTGGCCTGTAAATGGCGCTACCGATCTAAAGGTCCGACCTTGGGACTGGACCGGCCTCCGAACCGCTATCTGTCGGGCCTAACCAGGCCCGTGTGACCTAGTATGTAACAACCTCTCTTCCTCGTGATCTCGAATCAGTCCCCGACTACTCCCTTCACAACCAACTTCTYTACATTGAAACCAAAGGCACTCGCCGACTACTCCCTTCAGTACCTGGCTCGCTGCAACTGACTGATACCGAAGTCGGCTATGGCTGCCCGCTGCCTGGCTCCTCGCTCGCTGCTGCTGCGCTAGCCGTGCTGTTGCGGTACCCTCGAGCTGCGCTGAGAATAGCGCAGCGCTACTGCCCCTCTGGAACCGAAACGGACTGGCGCTCACGAAGCGTCCAGTCGCTCGATGCCTGCAAGTGAGGCCGCCCGGTCTCTAAGTATCGGTAGGGCAAAGGCCGGCCTCAATGCTGCGAGGCCTGCCTGTGACCTGAACCGTCAAGATCGGCAGCTCAGATCAGACC
>BFEA01000192.1:1327856-1340569 GCA_003427395.1 Chara braunii
GCGGCGGTTAAAACTCTCTCTCTCTCTCTCTCTCACACACACACACACACACACACACACACGCACACAGATCCGAAAACGGGATGGAGGCTGCATGGGGGGAGAAGAGAGTCGAGGTGGCAGCTGGTCAGGGTGGCCGAGGAAAAGCGGGGGGGAGAAGGGGAGGCGATGTAGTGGAACAAGGTTGAAGAGGACATGAGGAACGGTGGAGGGGGGGGGGCCTGGGTGGTTGGAGGAGTTGGGTGGCGTAGGAGCAGCGTAGAGCGAACGAAGACAGAGGAGGGGCGGGCAAGTGGTTTGGGGAGGGAGCCATGCCATTGACCTGAGGGTTCCATCTTGCAGCAGCGTTCAGTCGATGACAACTACTCCACCACACCTCAATCTTGGCCCACCACACCTCACGGCGGCAGCTGGCCAACATTAGGTGAGAGGGAGACAAGGATAGTGTGTGTGCATGTGCAGTACAACTCCATTAAAATAGCATGATTGTGGCAGACTGTTTCGTCGGGCTTTCACCGACTCATCAAGAGGTTGAACCCCGACAGTCTGCCCAGAGTGAAAGAGAGAAGCAGCGAACGAGAGAGAGAGAGTTGGGCGCTGCGCACCAAGGTCCACAACAGCAAGCAGGGCATACACATCACGGCCAGAGGCAGTACCCAACACATACTACGGCAAACAACTTGGACGCGTCGGCGCAAAGCTCAAGAAAATATGACGCGATGCGGTTGGAACCCACAAAGGCAAAGCGAGGTACCCAAATCGAGGTACCCAAAGTTGATTGCGAACTGGGCCGTCGGGCCATTCGCCCAAAGGTACTGGGCCGAGGGCCTGGATATCTGCGAAAGGCACTCCGCGGCGTGTCTATCCGCGCCGTCGGTACGGACCGACGGCCTGGATCTCGGCGCAGTCCTAAGATCTTAAGACCGCATCTATCCAGGCCGTCGGTCTGGTAGGACCCGACGGCCCAGATGACAGATTTGTTACATGGTTAGGTCGATGTGGGCCCTGGGCCGGTAGGACTGACGACAGCCCAGATTTCAGATTTGTCACGTTAACGATTTTAATCGTGTAGGGACAAAGTTAAATGGACTGGATACCCTGACGAAGAATCCACATGGGAACCTCTTCCTGACCTTAAGAATGCTATGAAACTTGTTCGCGCCTATGACCGTGCTCACCCTATATCCTAGATACATAATATAACTCAAAACCCTAAACCTTTGCATAAACCCCGACTTGACCCCGCCAAAACCCCGCATTCCTGCTCCACACACACCCCTGTACCCAGCGAAGCCCTTGCCTATTGAACACCCCCCCCTATCTGATCCGCCTCCGCCTTTCCCCTTTCTCCCATCTGTCCTCCGCCACATCCTTGTCTCTCTTGTCCAAATTCGCTTTGTGGCCCTTGCGCGTCGCCGGCGATAATGGATCTAATGGCAAGCGCACGAGGACGATGGCATGCTGCAGCTCAGTACAAGCAGATAAGACAGCTGGTTGGCCACCATGCTGTTCCCTTTGGCCGGCACCTTGGACTCGCAGACTTCTGGAGCAGCACCTCTAACATGGACATCAAGATCAATCTATTGCTATCCGGATCAGACCTCATCATCAGATCATGTACCTGACACAACCTGCTACTGCGACAATCAAGTTGAAGTCCTCGCCGTCTACATCATTGAACTGCTGAAGACTGTTTCCTCACCGCAACTTCTGTGACATCTCCAAGACCTTCCTCAAGACATTTCTTTGCTTTTGACACTTTGTTACAGACCTGAGACGCTGTTTTCCCAGACCCCTCAGACACCCCAGCACTTGAGCGTTGAACAAACTTTTTTTTTTCTTTTTTTTTTTTTTTCTCAAACCCGACAACCTGCAACCTTGTAGAACACCAATAGGACCACCCTGTTACTTGTAGAACCTCACTAGGATTTCCTTATTACTTGAACATTGATTCCCTCATCAATAGAACCTCAATAGGATTACCCTGCTACTTGAACATTGATTCCCTCATCCGTGTAGGACCGCCATAGGATTACCCTGCTACTTGCAGTACTCCCCCTTTCCTTTTCTAACCAGTGATCGGCCCCGTCCCGTCCTTCTCAATTGTTCATTGGGTCTTTGGGGACGTTGCCTTCCAGAGGCAGGGAATAGTGTTACGGACCCACCCAGTGCTCGATCCCTGGTCCACGGGGTACCACCCGCCAGGCTGCTTTTCTATTTTTTTTGGACTTTCTGATCTCCGGTTTCTGACTGTTGGCGCCCTCTACAGTTGGCACCCGTTCTCAAATCCCGCCTCCGCCACTTTCGGATTTCGTACTTGGCACCATCCAGCATTCTGGCGGCCAGGCTCAGACCTTCGATTTTCAGTTCAGCCCCGAGGCAAATTGCACTTTTGCCCTCGGACTCAACTCGAGTCCGGTACCTAAGACCAGACTCAAGCTGAGTGCGGGGACTCAGTTTTTGGCCTCAGTGCTTGTGCTTCAGTGTGACTTGCAGTGACATTGTGTACGGAACCAAGATTGCAACTTCACGACGTTGTCACTTTGTGTCCGTGTCGAGTCCGTGTCGAGTCCGTGTCGAGTCCGTGTCGAGTTGAGTGTGTGTGTGTGTGTGTGTGTACTCTCATTCCCTCCCTCTCTCTTCCTCGACCTCGCTGCTCTGCCTCAGCCCTGTCACATAGGGTCTCGCTCCACTACTGTCCACTGTACAATTTTTCAGACAGTTGGTGGACAGTTGTCAGAGCGAAATATTGTACAGCGGACAGTGGAAAATGCGACATCGCTCCACTTACTGTCCACTATACAACTGAGCAGATCTTCTCGAAAACTCACACGTAGAGTGGACAGTAGTGGAGCGATGACGCCGCTGTCCAAGCCAGAAGCGTCGTGGGACATGCGGGTCCCAATTTTTTTTTGGCGGGAATCCTGAAAGTGATCTGGCCTCTGCCAAATCGGAATGGCATTTCGATTTCGTCATCGCAAGGCTCGCGGTATACCGAGTAATGTGTCCACAGAGCTGGGCGGACATCCGAGCAGTGTCCCGGAATACCATTGCCACGAAGCACTGTACAAAAGTTGGAATGGCCGGGACAGTGCAAAACTCCAAAACTTGCACACTTGTCCGCTCAGACTCCAGGCTCACTGTCCGAAACGGTGGAGGGTCCGTGGATTCCCAGGAGGACCGTCCAGGAAACGACTTGTGCAGGCTGGGAGCTGTACAAAAATGGACAGTCGACGTTCCACGCGATTTCTGACAACTGTCCAAGTTTTCGCACATGGACAGTGGACAGTAAGTGGAGCGAAGTCGAACTGTCCATTTTTGTACAGTGGACAGTAGTGGAGCGAGACCCATATGCCCATTGATCAGGGCGGCCTGCCATTGTCTTAAAGCATACTCACACTAGGACATTTGGTAATAAGCTCACGGCATGATTGCAGTCAGATCCATTAAGAAAACAGTCTGCTGATTCGCCTTCGCATCTTACTAAAATGTTTGACATGCTTACCTTTTCTTTTTTTTTGCCTTGAAGTATATGAATTCTTCATTAAATGGCTACTAAGGCTGTGGTGAATGCGGCAATCTGCAGATTAAAGGTGAAGAATCCGACATCCAAAGGCCTATGTTTGAAATGATGGGAAAAAGCAAGGTGCGAGGATCAGGCTCCTCGGCAGGCCTTAGGGGCAACAATTGCGAAAGTATGCCCGTCCTAAGTGAACGCGGGCCTGATAAAATCGAGAGGCCCATTCTTGTCAATTTCGCATTTGGGGTTCAGGCAGTTGCGTCGCGTCAGTTGGTTGAAGGAACCCAGGCCACAGCCAGCCACACTTTGTTTTGACCTTCTAGGCGTTTCTTCGAAGGAGGCCCTGGGCCGCATCTGCAGCAGTATACACGACAAGCAGTTGGGAGGTGTAACCACATGGGGCCCAGGGCAGCAGCAGCAGAGGCCCAGCTACCCGGGGCCTACCGGAAGCTTCTGGGCACAGGCCCAGCGCAGCCAGGCAGCTCACAGGCCAGACTTTTTCAATATAGGAAAGAGGTTGCTGCCTGGCGAGTTATTTTGGGGCACTTGCCACTGGTGCGGCAGCGCTGCTTAAGTGTGTGCTTGCGTGCTGTGCGCTGCGCTGTGCAAGGTGTCCGCGCACGTGCTGTCGTGTAAGCAAGGGCACTGCTGTGGGCAGTGCCATAGCTCGGCTTCCATAGCCGGCAGGGCTTGGGTACACAGCAAGGCGGTAGTGGTGGTCTTCGTGCATGAGGGAGAAGACGTGGGTGATAGACAAGGGTGAGAGAGAGAGGAAGAGATGAGGATGATGATGTGAGGGCACATACCTGGTCTTGACAATAGTCTGCAAGGGGCGACATCTTCATGTACTTCGGTGGCTGCTGACGTCAACAGTTGCATTGTCTTTTCATAGGGAGGAAGTAGCTGTGTTAGTAATCTGCGCACTGAGTGCCAAGTAGCGGGATGGGCTCTGAATAAGTATGTGGGTGATGACGAGGGTAAGGTCTCATCGACACTCGGATTCAGTGTTTCGGTTCTTCACTGGTGTAATATTGGTGCAATTCTGCTTTCTAGACAGTGTGAAACTTTCTGGCTTTCAATGTGATTGTGCATTCTGGAATCTGTCATCTCGCTATTGCTCATTTTCCTTGCAAAGGGTATGCTGGTTGGAAAAAAATTGGGCACGGGTAAGGCGGCGCACAGGTGGATGAAATTGGGTCCGGATGCGGCTGGAGCTGGGTGGATGAAATTTTGGCCTGGACGTGGCTGGGAAGGGATATGGCTACAGTCTTCCCTCGAATACATTGCACAGTCATTATAGCTGTATTTGAGGCATCTTTCAGTCTAGATACAGCTTTAATGACCGTACATTGTAATGGCCGTACGTTGTATTCGGGGAAGACTAGCATTGTAGATGCTGGGTGGGCTGGGTACGGGTAGGAACAAATTGTATTTACGTGGGTCGGCCTAGACATGGTACATCAAGGCATGGGCTGGGTTGGATATGGGTAGGAGAAAAAGATGCATTTGCGCCCTCTGTTGTCCATGGAAGAACTAATGTACAGCACATTTATTCACAGCACTACTGGATTCACTCCCTACGGACTCCACTGGGGTAGAGACCCTAGACAGCCTCTCAATGGGATCATCGATAAGGCAAGGCCCAGACTAACTCCTGGTACAACAGAATTTGGCAGGTATTACGAACGAGATTTAAAGAAGGCAAGGACTAACATGTTCAAGTCGCAGAAGAGGATAACTGAACAGGCTAACAGGCATCGCTTACCTTCTCCAAATCGTCCAGGGCCTTGTGTTTGGGACAAGAGATCTGAGTTGTCCGATGAACGGCATATGTCTACGAAGTCGTTGCGTATCTACTATGGCCCATGGCAAGTTCTAGACACAGTAGGTGTTGATCCATTCGGCCCACACTTATGTGCTGGCCTTACCCGCACATCTGAAGACCTATCCAGTCTTCCACGCATCCAAACTGCTTCCTTTCACGCCAACCGATGCTTTTCCGGACAGGCCTCCTCAATTCGGCCCTCCCATTCCTTGGAAGGGGTATGAACTTGAGAGCATTGAGGACCAATGGGGTACAGCCCCCAACTGAGAGTATCTTGTGAAGTTCGATTTCCAAGCACACTCTGAAGACAGATGGTTTACAAGGAACTTCTCGAGCCTGCAAAGTCCATTGTCTTGTCCAATGAGGCTGCATAAAAGAGACAACCACCCAGGCGTTCACCTCGTGGGCACTCCTAGCTCAGGGTCATCGGGCCCCTGGGAGAGTAGGACTGCAATGAACTTGCAGTTTCCCAGCGAGCTGTAACAATACTAGGGCATTAAAGTACTTTCGTTAACTTTTGGGCCCTTGCCCATGTCTACTCACGCCTAGTCCCCACAGGGACATATTTGTAAATACTAAAAATTCCCAGGTCTTTCTCGGTTCCTTCCACAGCCTCTCTCTCTCTCTCTCTCTCTCTCTCTCTCTCTCTCTCACACACACACACACACACACACACAACACACACACACACACACACACACCACACACACACACACAGCACACAACACGCACACACACCCCAGAGAGAGCAATGAAGTTCGGGCCTGGAACAAAAATGAAATCTACTCGTCGAATAACTCTCCCCCCTCTAACTAACACAAATCTTTTATGATGCAAACCTGACTGATTTGTCTCTTCAACCCTCAAAGCCAAATTCAACACGGGCTGTCCCCGTCCAAGACTCGGCAGGAAGTCGTCACAAGAGCAAAAACTCTTCAAACGGACAAAACCAGAGACTGATGAACTCCATGAAAGACTTCAACAGATCCAAATGAATCATTTTCAAAATACAGTTCTATTAAACATGCATTCATGAGAGTCTGTGTGACCAGAAAAGGAGAGGTGTCAGAGGGTGAAAAGAGAGAGAGCAAAGAGGTCCGGGGCGCTGTAGAAGAATTGAAACTCCCTCTGAGAGAGGGGCACAGATAGACCAGCGGGGTTGGGGGAAAGGGAGCGCGATATATTCCATGTGTCAGGGGTCCCCAATTCCCGATAGCTTTCTCTTCCTGTCTCTGTTCCACATGCATAAGAGAGAAGGAGAGAAAAGGGGCACGCAGGGGGAACACATTTGATGTGTCACCTCAGCTCCAAATGACTTAATGCTGAACCTGTCTGTAAATCTCTACTTAAACGATTGTTGCTCTATCCACCTGAGCTTACAATGTAACTCATCATTGAACGGTGCTGCCGCAACCAAGCACGCAGCATGTGAAGACGGGGGGAGGGGCAGGGGGGGGGGGGGAGAGAGACTCTCCACGTCCCCTTCAGATATCCATCTGTTTTTATTTTCATTCTTTGCAGGCAAAAGCCACAACTGATCATTCCGAGCAATTTTCATCAGTGGGAAAAACGACTTCCAGATTTAACACACACACCTGCTCCTTTGCAGCCTCCAGCTGCCGGTCTTTCTCATTGATCTGCTCCTTTAACTCCTCCACCTGCTTCACGTGCTCAGCACGCTCCTCTTCACACAATGCCGCCTTTGCATTTCCTTCTGCAATAGCACTGTCTCTCTCAGCCCTGTGCCACCAAGACAAACACATACTTGGTCACCTGAATATAAGACTTCCAGGAACCCAACAATACAGGCACAACCACATAATTCTGTGCTGTGTGTATGAGCCTGGCAGGCTGGCATCACAAAAGCTCCAGTACCCTAGTACAAAAACTAACATATTTCGCAAAAGACATACTCCAAATTCAAGGATATGAGATCGATCATATACGACAATCATGGAGTCAGCCACAGACTGACAGAGCGATGCCTTACAGCACTCCGCTCCGTAGGGAAAAGCCTGACATTTGCTTCTCGTACAGGATAGCTATGAGGTTGGCAAGAATTGACAGCGAGTTTGAGACACAACAGTCGGTCCACATCGACGCACCATTGTAGCAATGCCTTACAGCACTCCACTCCGTAGGGAAAAGCCTGACATTTTCTTCTTTTACAGGATAGCTGTGATGTTGGCAAGAATTGACAGCGCGTTTAAGACACAATAGTCGGTCCACATCGACGCACCATTGTTGTACATCTGCGTTCATAACTAATACAACCTGCAGTGCCTTGACCAATAGCGGCCCGCCTCGCGACTATATATTGGCCAAAACTTCCTGACTCGAGCCAGCTTATGGCTACGAGTTTGACGCAAGTCGCAACCTCTGGAACAGCCATTTCCCAGTGGCCACATGCAAAAGCCCCTTGACCATTGCATCGACTCTCTTCCCGTGTATGCCGCACCGCACGCATGCGTGGCAATCTCCTTTCACGTGTTGTGCACCCAGTTCGACGTATCTTAGCCTTGAGTTGGATGCAGCACAAGGACCACTCAATTAACAACCGTCGTCGAATTGCTCACATAAGGCACACCTTCGGCAAAAACTAGTACTACCCCGAATATGCTTCCTTCGTGAGTTCCAGGACGCTCACCTTGTTGGCCATCTCGGAGTGTACCATGCCTGAATCTGGAAGCAATCTCACTGGCTCCGATTGTTCCAGGATGTCCCCAAGTATTGCAAGTCGTGCTAGACTTGCCGACATCGCGTACTCATCCATCTTCACCTTTCATTGATCCACCGCTATGCATGTGTTTTCTTCACCGCCTTCCCCTCTCGGACACTTTGTCGCCCAACCTTTCGTTGGATGCACGCTCGCCGGGCTTCATGGTGCCTACAGGGATGTCTTTGTGGCCCCCATCGGAATCTTACCAGATTGGCACATTCACCGCGATATTATTCTTGAGGATAGTGTCATTCCTCCATCTTACCAGATCGGCACATTCACCACGAGATCGTTCTCGAGGATAGTGTCATTCCTCCACACGGATTGTTTGCCGCATGAGCAAAGATGATCCCAACCTGCTTCGCACACCACTGAACACCTTGCCAAGGGTTGGATTACCCCGAGCAGTTCGCCCTACTGTTCCCCTGTTCTCTTCATCCCGAAGGAGAAAAAAGACTGGAGCCTATACATCGATTACCGTAACCTCAATGCAGTACCGATAAAGAATGTTGGCCCTCTGCCTCCCATCAACGACTTACGTGAGAGTTTGGGTTGCACACAATACCCTCCGAAGTCACCAAATCCAGATTCACCTACAAAATCACTACAAGACCACATTCAAAACGTGGTATGGGATTTCAACTGGTCCAACTTCGAGCACATTGCATGTTGCACCAATCCGTCGCACCAACTCACGTAGCATAAAGCTCCTCACACGTAGGTCAACCCATAAACCATGTAGCACCCAAGCACGAAGCACGGAGAAGCACCGGTTCACGCCCCACATAGACAGAGAGGGAGGGGAGAGAGAGAAGACGAGGATGGGGCTGAAAGCAAAGGAGGTTTGGACAGAGCTGAGATGGGAGGGAGCTCGGGTTTGTGGGCCACGAACACCCGGCACCATGCAGCAATTTGTCTCACCAACTCACGTAGCACAAAGCACTCACACGTGGCTCAACCCATAAACCACGTAGCACCAAACAGCGAAGCACAGAGGAAACCAACTCACATGGCACAAAACACACACGCAGCTCAACTCATAAACCACGTAGCACCAAAGAACTACGCACGGGGAAGTCGTTCCAAGGCACATAGCACATAGCACTGGGTCACGTAGAGCACACAAACACACACACACACACACACACACACACACACACACACACACACACAGAGAGAGAGAGAGAGAGAGAGGGAGAGAGAGAGAGCTCCGGTAGCACTATGCTCACGCCAGGCTATAGCTACAGTGGTTAGGTCGGGTAGGCAAAGTAGGTCACGCACGGCAGGTAGGTACGTCACGTAGGCAGGCTCATGGTAGGGTAGAGCTACGGTAGCGCTGCGGTACCGTAGCTAGGTCGGGTAGGTAGGCAGGCCCACGCAACCGGTAGGGTAGAGCTACGGCTGTGGTACGGTAGATAGGTAGGCTAGGAAAAGAAAAATGCTGGGCAGGTAGGTACGTCGGCCAATGTCATGCAACGGGCAAATGGGGTACCCTCAACATAAACTTCTGATCTAGGCCGTCCGGGCCGATGTACTGGGCCAACGGCCTGGATTGGCACATGATCTTAAGATCTTAAGACCGCACGCCGATCCCGGCTGTCGATCCACTAGGACCCGATGGCCCGGATTTCAGATTTATTACATGTTTCCGACGATCCAGACTGCAGGCCAGTAGGCCCGACGACAGCCTGGATCACAGATTGGTTACCTTAGCGTTTTTAATAGTGTAGGGACGAAGCAGTTCTAGGCGCTCCCAACCGGTTCTTAGATGCCCTCTCTCACTGTTCCAGCTTATGTGCGATGGTCCATCACACATTGCAATTGGATGAGAGCTTACGGCAACACTTTATGCTCAGGGACAAGTCCAGCACCTGGTTTGCTACACTCTACAAGGCACCCTCTTTGCAGACACCACCAGCGCCACTACCGCATCGTCCACATCTTCTTGCTTCTCCCTACCAGTAGCAAGGACTTACTTTGTGTACCCAATGATCAACACCATCAAAGAGAGTTACCGGGTGAGTTTCATGACGCTCACATTGACCATTTTTGAGTCCACCGCACGGTTGCTTGATTCCAGGAACGAATTCATTGACCCAGCTTGGTGGTGGCAATGAAAACAGCAGAACAGGCGAGTTGCACCCGTTACCCAGCCTCAATTGCTATAATCATCACCAGCCCATTTCCCCGCAATCACTCCAGCCATGACAGTATCTTGACGGTTGTTCACAACTGGAGCACGTATACTCGCTACCATACATGGATCATGGTGTGGCCCTCAAGCTCCCATGCATCTTCCATACCAACTGAATTTGCAGCCATGGAGTACCTGAGGATCCGTACACATCGGACAGTGCAGACAAACTTTGCTCACTCGTTCATCCAGATCCGAAGGACAGGGTTGAGCACCTTCCCCACATTACACTGGTAAGGCACCGATTAAACTGCATACGTCAGTTCTTCCCGCCAAAAACCTTTGTAAAGCATTAATGATAAAATGTGCATATCACAATTCTTGTTGCTGAGGAGTCTTTCCGCCTGTTCTCTGGATGTGCAAGACCTGAATTGTCTTGAAGCTCAGGTTATTGTCAGACCAGATCACCTCCGCATTAACATGAAAGCATAGCATTTACTCCTTTCCAACTTACTTCCCAGAAAACCTCAGGTACCAGAACCATATCTCTTTTTCAAAATGGTAGCAATGTCTGGACTCTCTGTCCACTTTGTTCACCAGATCATCCCCATCAGTTCTTGCAATGTAGAGTGACGAGTCATTCATCATTCTTATGCAGACCCCTCCACATGCAAAAGGAACCATCCGTGATGTTCATGTCCTGCTCAAGCATAAGGATAAGCAGGCCGATTTGTGAGACCAACAGTGAATGCAGGAATGCGATCTGTGGAAAGATTGCCGAGTGTTTTAACAGGATGATGAAGGCCGTTTTGGAAACCATGCATTCTATCATGGGTGTGGTATCTCGTATGAGAAGACGTTTGCAGTAAATCAGAAGGTGACAAAAAAGGGAAAGGACTGGTAAACTGAAGGACATCGACGACATGTTGAGAAAGTTGCTGCATACAGCTGTCGATTATGGTCTAGAATGAATCATTGGCTGGTGTACAAGTGAAAAACATACATATGTCGCAGTGAGGAGTGAGGGAAAGGGTGCTAAACTTAGCATACAATCGACCGAGGGTGATTGGCAGGTTGCTGACTTCAGTGCTGCCACTGCTTTCATGCACTGAGACACATGTCTACTAAAGCCACCAGTTCGATTGTGAAACAGGTGGTGTCCATCATCACTTTGTGGTGCAGAGCTGGACACAATGTATCCCCCACGTTTCTATCAAGCGACATCATGACGACATCATGACCAGTCCTGCCATTAGTCACTTGAATCCCATCACATCCTCAACAATACCATCCATGTGCCAGACTGCTTCCCCATAACAACTTTCTTTCCCATAAACGTTTTCAGTAACAGCAAAAGTCCCTTCCCGAATGTGTTCACATACAGGTGATTTTCTGGGTATCCGTGGATTCTTCAATCCGGACACAGGATTGCCTCTTCAGTTTAGGGACATGCAGAACTGCACAGATGCAGATGTCCCAAGTTTCTGTGATGTTTGTGCAAGAGCATTACAAAGGACGGTTTTCAAAGCCAAACCACCCGGAACATTTGTTGCACCATTCTCCGGATTTCGCTGGACAAGCCCCATTCCCCTATGAAAATATTTTGCTAGCCCAACTGGCACAAGCGCCTGTTCAGACAGGCACAAGTGCCTGTTCAGACCAGTGGTAGGTGTGGACCACACGTTTGGCCATTTGAGCCCTTGGAACTTGGAAGATTTTACCCGCATAAGGACTGGACCCTTTTCTTATCCTGTAGTGCCTGGTACAGTCCTCGTCCGTGGTTTCATCCTTGTCAATTCTAGTCAGGCTTGGTTTCATCCTTGTCGATTCTACTCAGGCCTAGGCAGGTTGTGACACAGGCCGCCCGTTTTTGGACAAGGTCTGTTACGACTCTTCCGAACCATCGGATCCGATAAGATCCAACAGTCCAGGACCGCAGTAAATAGCCTGCAAATCGAAAAGAGAGCAGTGCTGGACAGTTAGTGCAACGAGAGTGTTAGAGATATTGAAGCAAGGAGGATGGCGAAAGTGCAGTGCTGCAACCGCGGTGACTCACCTTGGTACCATAGCTTGGAGATCTGCTGCAGCTGACGACAACATTTTTCACACGTCCTCATACAAGAGAGAGACACAAGACTGGTGTTTCACAAGTCCTCATACAAGGGAGAGAGATGAGACTGGCCATTTCTCCTCTCCATACTCTTGGAATTTCCCACTTCCCACATTCCGACATCAGAGGAAGAGAAAGAGACACAGAGAGAGAGAGAGAGAGAGAGAGAGAGAGAGAGAGAGAGAGAGAGAGAGAGAGAGAGAGAGACTCAAAACTACTCTCTTCTTCCTCATTACCAATTGTATACCCCTACCATTGTGCATATGCAAGGAGGGATCTTCTCCATCTATGTTCCGGTCCTTGCCATCTCGCTTCAGGATGTCAAGTGCATCCTCTGAGTCCAATTTTCCACGAGTCAGATTGCTATATTTCAGGTGTCTGCCACACTGTATCATCATTCCTCTC
>BFEA01000192.1:1361895-1381486 GCA_003427395.1 Chara braunii
TGAATCAGGTAAAGGCCCGTTTATTACCATGGTTCATAGTGTTCTTTTTTTCCCTAATGGCAGTCCCATAGTGTCCCAATCTTTTCTTTTTTTTTTCCCCTTTCATGCCGACCCTAGGCCGGACCCTTGAACTTTTCGGATGAGGTCATTTGAAAAAATGGGACTGCAGCTTGGAAAGGTATTGGCATAGTGGTAGTTAGTTATTCCTCCACTCTGATTTAACATCTACAGAGATTAGTGCACAGAAAATGAGCGATAGCGAACTTCAGAAACCAAGCGGCATCATACACATGAGACCAGATAGTCGTGACCTCGAACGAAAAGCAGAATTGCAACACAGGTCGCACCAAATAAGAGCACAGCAAAAGCTCATAAGTGACAATGTTCGAACAGTCTCATCATCATCAACAAAGAACCAATGTCGACATCCTATCTGGCGCTCTGCGCCCAGACTACAAATGGCAGATCCTATCTAGCCTATCTAGAACGCCGCTGGTGACGTCAACAGCTCCCCGAAGTACGAGCAGAACTCGGCCAATGCCGTTCGCCTCAAGCACCCGGTATGTCTCTTGTATCACTCACAACTTCGATCCCCCACTCACAGATGCCACATGCGCCCAAGGACCACCATGCGCCCCATCCAGCTCTGCAGCGCAGCTCAACTATGGCTGCCTGCCTCTCCCTGCAAGCCAATGAGCGTGTGAGCACTGGCCAGCTTTAGCGCAGCAGCGCTTGGGCAGCATGAAGCCAGTGGGCCCCGGCCCAGAAGCTTCCGGTAGGCCCCGAGAGCATGAGCCTCAGTCCAGACTGATCAGGCCCAAGGCCTGTGGTGGTTACCAGCGCCCAGCTGCCCTCAGCCTGTGTTCGGTCCATGTTGTGTATCCGGCCCAGGGCCTGCCTCAGTTACATGGAATAAAAGGCAGCCTTGGCCTGGGCGCTTCCAACCAACTGGCGCTGTGCAACTGCCTGAATTTCCCTTCAGTTGCGTAGTAGTCCAAAATAGGCCTAGGTCGGGCCTGCCTTCACTTAGGGCGGCCAACCTTGCTGATATCGGGGCCCAGTAGGGCTTACCGAGGCCTTGTGCCTCACATTCCCTCCTCCATGCTTCGACAGTCCTCTGGCGCTTTCCTTTCTGCAATGCCTTCTTGTAGTGAGCGACAGCCTGTGGAACGGTCTGCATCAATTCCATCCGCGTAAACCATCTGCCCTCCTTAGGATCAATGTAATGTCTAAAACGAACACGATATTGCATTTTCGGTTTAGGAGGACGTTCCCTGCCTGTCGGTCTTGGAACTGGAATTTCTCTGTGGTCCACGATGTCATCAATGTCGACCTCTCCATCCATGGTTGGGGGCAGCATTGAGCGATGAGAGGGAAACTGATCAGTTTCCTTTGAAGGTGCGAGCTTGGAGTCATGGAAGACAGGGTAGGTGCGTAGGTGACCAGGGATGTGAACTACGTAAGACGGCCCATCCGCATCCTCTCCGACAATATCTAAAACCTCCCATGGCCCAAAATACTATGGCATGAGTTTATGGGAGATCCCGTGCTCCTGTCCCAGTTCCGAGGACTTACCCCAGACTCTGTCCCCTACCTGAAATGTAGATGGCGGTGGCGCTTGTTATCAGACTCTATCATCGCTGCCTGTGCCTTATGAATCTGTTCCACTGCCTGTTGCATCAGTTCATATCGATAGGCAAATTCTAGTGTTCCTGGTGCAGCAGTTGGCTGGTTCTCACGTAGTGGAAAGTCTAGGGGCAGTCTAGGCTTGAAAGTCGGTAGCAGACTGTTAGGACTCACCCCGGTGGCGCTGTGCACAGCATTGTTGTACAGGCTGGCTATAAGAGCAAGTTTCTCATCCCAGTCCACCTGGTTGGGCTTGATGTAGTGCCCCAACAGGTGTTGTACAGCGCGGTTCAGCTGCTTTGCTTGGCCGTTTGCCTCTGGACGGTTCTCGGAGGTCATCTGCAGCTGTGTACCCTGTTCTGCAGCTGCATCCTTCCACAACTCACTTGTTAATCTGACATCCCTGTCACTAATAATAGACTTAGGAAGCCCAAAGTCCCTGCCCCAGTTCTCCTTGAAGAGTCTAATCACACACTCCGTTTTTGCTGTTTCAGCCATTGCTACTAATCTAGCATACTTACTAAATCTATCCACAATGACAAAAATGTGCCGCATTCCGCTCTTGCTGGTGACCAGCATGTCCATGAAGTCCATGGACAGGCTCTCACCGGGCCTTTCCGGAATCGAAAGGGGCTTGAGAAGCCCAAGAGGGGCCTGTGTATGTGGCTTGTCCCTCTTTGCTGTTTTAGGCATTGCTACTAATCTAGCATACTAAATCTATCCACAATGACAAAAATGTGCCGCATTCCCCTCTTGCTGGTGACCAGCATGTCCATGAAGTCCATGGACAGGCTCTCACCAGGCCTTTCCAGAATCGGAAGGGGCTTGAGAAGCCCAAGAGGGGCCTGTGTACGTAGCTTGTCCCTCTGACACACTTGACAAATCTCCACGTACAGCTTGACATCTCGCATCATTATGGGCCACCAGAACTGCTGCAGCAGATTGGCTGCAGTCTTCTTATACCCAAAATGTCCTGTGGCATCATGACACTCGCCTAGAAATAAACTACGCAAAGACTCCCGATTAGATACACACAAACGTTTATTCCCGGCCTTCTCAAGGAACACCAGACCGTGGACAAACTCACTCCACAGTCGCTTTGTCCTCCGCCTCGAGTCTGCGTATGATCTCAGCCATAAACGGATCTGGTCTACGCGACAGCGCATCAGCAACTTTATTATACTCTCCTTTGTGCCGGGGCTCAAAGTCATACGGCTCAATGACTTCGATCCAACATTTTAGCGCATCAAAGAGCACCGGCTGGGTTCTCATCCACTTCAGGGTCTCATGATCGGTCCTAGCGTAAAAGAACCTCCCAAGGAGGTAGTGCCACCAGTGGGTTAGCGCTTTGTAGATCGCATAGAGCTCCTTCTCATAGGTGGACTTGGCCAACTTCTGAGAGAGCATCTTTTTGGACATGTACTCAACAGGCCTCAACTTTGGACCCTCCTGCTGCGCGAGCATAGCACTTATGCCACATTGGCTAGCATCTGTGGTGACTATAAACGGCTTATCATTCGAGAGCTTCAAGACCTCATGGTGTGTTAGAGCATGCTTTGGATGTCTGAAAGCAGCCTCACACCTGTTTGTCCACTCCCACGGGGTGTCAAGGCGGGTCAGGTCCATCAAAGGTGCGGCCACTATGGGGTAGTAGCCGGTCTCAGTCACAAATTGAGGACGTTGCCAATCACGAATGCTGGTCACCTTCGCGTCATCAGCCTCACACCTGTCTGTCCACTCCCATGGGGTGTCAAGGCAGGTCAGGTCCGTCAAAGGGGCGGCCACTACGCTATAGTTCTTAACAAAATTGTGATCATCCCTAGGAAGGACCTCATCTATATCACACACTGAGGACGCTGCCAATCACGAATGCTGGCCACCTTCGCATCATCAAGCTTCAATCCCTCCGCGAAAATCTCATGATCCACGTAGAAGATCCGGGTGCAGCCAAACTCGCATTTCTCCCCATTGATCTTGAACTGCTGTTGTCGTAGGAGACTAAGGACTTTGTCTAAGTGACCAATGTGCTCCTCGACAGTCCTACTAAAGATAAGTATGTCATCGAGGTACACGATGACAAACTTGTCCAAGTGGTCATAAAAGATTTGGTTCATGGCGTGCTGAAAGGAGCCAGGAGCATTGCAAAGGCCAAAAGGCATCACCACAAACTCGTACAGACAGTACCTGGTCTGAAAAGCGGTTTTGTGTTGATCCTCCAACCGTATTGCCATCTGATGGTACCTAGACTTCAGATCTACCTACGTACCGACACCCTTGCACTCGGTCCAGTAAGTCATCGATGAGCGAGTAGACACCCTTGCACTCAGTCCAATAAGTCATCGATGCGCGGTAGGGGCTCTCAGTGCTTGACAGTGATGGCATTGAGGCCCCTATAGTCAATGCACATCCTCAAAGTTCCCCCCTTCTTCGGTACAAATGACACTGGAGATCCGTAAGGGGAGACACTCGGCCGGATCCAACCCTTCTCTATGAGTTTCTTGAGCTGTCGGCAAAGCTTATCCAACTCGCCTGGAGACATCCGATGGATCCTACCCTTCAGGATGCTAGACCCTGGGGTAATCTCTATCGCATGGAGGACCTCCCTCTCAACAACCCCTTTCAACTCTTCAAATAGATCAAGGTACTTAGCGATTATAACCTCTATCTCCGACGACACTTTCACCAGCTCGCCTACTACAGAGACATAAACTAGATACATACCCTACTCCGGATTTCGCTTATAATGATTATAAAATGCGGCCGCACACATGCATCTGTAGGTCTCGATTAGACTACTAGCCTTGAACTTACGTAATCTGGTGTTTAACCACTTTTCGATCCCAATCAAACTAGGGCAGTGGAACCCAAAGATTGTACATACCTAACAGGATGTCCGTTGGGAGATAATCGCTGACTAGGAACGAGACTCGATGTCTCAGCTCCCCTCCCGCACACGGGAAATAGCACTCAACTCCTTAAGGCAGTCGTTGACTACCATGCGTTGTTTGTTGGCACAGGTAGACTCAAGCACTGCACTTGCCCCTGTAAACAGCCTCTCAACACACGCGCGACTGATAACATTCCGTCTCGAGCAACTGTCATAATAGGCCCCGGCCTTGCGGCCGCCGATGACCACCTCGCCGACGAATAACTCACCCTTCGGTGCTTTAGCCATAGCTGTCCAAGAAGATAGCGGGTCTAATCTAGACCACTCCTCCTCTAGCTCCTCTAAGGACTCTAACACATTCAACGAATAGAGGATCATTGGGTTCGAATGTGTTTGCCAAACAATATTGGAATCAATAGCTTGGGCCATCTCTCGAGATGCTGAGTGTGTGTCCACCACCTCGACCCTAGCAGGAACAGCTAGCATTCCGACGTGTTTCCCGAAGATGTGCTACAACTGTTGGCGACATTGCTACCTATGGGAGCGGAGGATCGCATCGCCTGCCCCATTGTAGGCAGGATCTTCTACTTGTTTGTTTCGGCACTTAAACTGATTATGGCCATATTGGCCACAACGGATACAAGCCTACCGAGTATACCGATCTCTCCACACGTCCTCGGTGAGACCCGCTTTCTCCCATGGAGGAGCATTGGGGTCTACTTGACTATTAGAGAGCCTCCACAACGTCTACTGGTCGCCTTGCCTTTCTGAACTGAGGCAGCGACTGCTCCACCCACTGAAGCTTCTGCGCTGCTAGACCACGAGCCTCCACGACGTCTACCGGTCGCCTTGCTTTTTTGAACTGAGGCAGCGACTGCTCCACCCCCTGAAGCTTCTGACTGCCCACCTCTGCACCTGCCCCCTCATGGAGGTCGTCGTCCAACTAGATGGTGGTACCATCATTCTCAATGAACATGATGCAACCCTTCGCCTTCCAATTGGGAGACAATGTTTTCTTCCTTCCATCCATAGTGGGTTGGGGTTCGTGCCCCATCTTTGCATCCGGATCTAGGGCCTTCTTGCTGAACGAATGAAAGGTTTCCACGTTAATGTTAGCCTCTCCTACCAACTGGTTCTTAAGTGGCATAGGAAGCCACCTCAAGGAAGTTGTCAGTAAGACTTGGGGGTCATACCGTACTCCAAAAACACAGATCAGACGCTCTACAGCGTCTGTGGCATCCCTCACTGACTTGAACGGTCTGTTGCTCAGAGTCAGGATCGCATCAGTGGCCTTTTGGGCCTCCTGAGGCCTTTTAGACCGACACTGACCTCACTATCGCATCAATGGCCTTTTGGGCCTCTTGAGGATCAGGCCACCATTCCTCCACCATCTCGACAAAGTCTTCAAGTTTCTGGTTAACTGCCCAAGCGCGGAAGTCATGTTCGTACCCCTGTAGCTGCACGAGCCCACTCAAGATGGCAAGGTCAACTTGCACTTAAACTGACCAACACTGACCTCAGGATCGCATCAATGGCCTTTTGGGCCTCCTAAGGATCGGGCCACCTGTCCTCCACCATCTCGACAAAGTCTTCCAGTTTCTGGTCAACTTGCTCAGAGTCAGGATCGCATCAGTGGCCTTTTGGGCCTCCTGAGGAGCGGGCCACCTGTCCTCCACCATCTCGACAAAGTCTTCCAGTTTCTGGTCAACTGCCCAAGCGTGGAAGTCATGTTCGTACCCCTGTAGCTGCACGAGCCCACTCAACCATCTTGCTGCACTCCCCTCAAGGTAGGAGGCAGCCACAAGCACTTCCTTGTGTGGCAAGGTCAACTTGCACTTAACCTAGACCGATACTAACCTCAACCATGTGTCAAGGTTGTCGCCCCTCTTGTCCACTGAAACGGGTTTGGGTGAGGTGATGGCCATCTTTGGAACCCACTGTTTTTCCCAGTACCTGCCCCACTCAGGGCTGTGGACCCTGGGGCGCAGGCTGCTGCACTAACTGCTGTTGGGGCTGTGTGCCCAGCTGTTGTGCTGGATGTGATACACCAGACTGCCCAGTTACGGCAACCTGCGACGGAGGTTGGGAATATACTGTTTGTACAACAATCCGTACACTAGGACCTGCTGAGAACCCTCCTGTCAATGGCATACCTAGGGAAACGGCTTGGACCGATGCTGGAGGGATTACAAATGGGGATACCGCAATCACCGATGGGACAAAAGGAGGTTGTACCACGGGCCAGGCACCAGGCCCTGATGGTGATGGTGTCGCCTGAGCTCGCCCAACCAGCACGGCCAGGCTCTGTTGGATGTCCTGTAAGAGCGCCATTTGGTGATCCTGCATTTCTACGACATCTAGCAAGACCGTCCTCAAGGTCCTCACATCATCATCCATGTCCGTCAGTCCATCTCTAACTCACTAATGGTCGCTTGTCTCCGCCGCATCCTGACTCTTCTCCTAATCATTCGCTTTTTTTTTGCCTTCATCTCCCCTAAGGCCTTCTGTAGCTGTGGCCTTCTGTAGCTGTGCCTCCTGATCATCTGCTTGTTGTATGGCAACATCCTGGCTTGCCATGACGCCCACTAACTGACTCAGGGTCTGTGTGACAATCGAACCTACAGTCCCTGAACTACTAGCCTGAGAGCCTTGCTGCCCAGCAGTTGCCATGGCTGGCCTCGCTTGCAAATGCCCTGCTTGCCTCTGCGGCCCTAGCTCTTTGGCGCTGCTGCTGCCTCTCTCTCTGCTCGCGGAACAGGAATCTGTCGCCCTCTTATCGTGTGTCTCGCTGATCACAGGATCCCGTCGTCCTCTCTAGTTTCCTCCCTGTCGCTCATAAGCTACAGAACTGCACACCGACTGCACTAGGTCACTCACTCGATGCCTACCGGAGTGTCATGCACAGAGCGATTTAAAATAGATAAATTAATTAACCGTTGGTTATTTTAGAGTCAACACATTCGGGTCCAACAGGTAAGTTCAGATGCCTACAAACGAAACTATTTTTACTCTAGTCCACAAACAGAGAGCAGATTTCTACCTAATGCTGTCTGTCAGATGTCAATGGCAGTCCATCTAACTAATCAAGAATAAAAATAGGATCGTCTGTCTGGATCACCTGAAATCTACCCCTCCCTCAGTTCCTGCTGATGGTCACTTGACGTCGGCGTTCCTGAGCAATCCAGAACAGCGTGCGTGTCTAAACGTGCGCACACGGCCCGCCCCTGTGCCCTGAGTGTATGATGAGCCGGCTAGCCCTGCACTATTTTTATCCTTGCGTGCAGTGAGCCTTACACCAACCACCAGGCTGATCAGGAGGCGTTTAAATACAGCCCCCAAAGTCCTCAGGAATTATTTAAAGTCACAGACAGGACGACGATCACAGCCTCCGATGCTTATTTATAGACGCCTAGTACTCATCTCCCCTGCAGAGCTGGCCTGCCCCTCATCACCCATCTACAAGCGCAGCGAGCAGACAAAGGAAGGAGCAGGACAGCATGCGTGCTCTACTCCCGCTGGGTTGGCATGGTGACCGTGACCCGGTGCTTCGTCCAGGGCCCTTCAGAGAGCTCCGCCCTCTCCTTCCAGAAGCTCCACATGAACAATGCCGACTGTCAAGGTTGAGCGCACTCGACTCCTCACATGAGAGGACTCTCAAGACAGAACACGCGTCCTCACGGTAAGGAGTGTCGAAGAGGGTAGATAAGGTTAGGTGCAACGTACCTCAAAATAGCTGCCCCCAACCACAGATATTCTCACCAAATGACCTAATGCCGATTGTGATGACCAATCGCTGCTTCGGCACAACCAGCATTACACCATCGTTCCACCTCGGCATCAATCGCACATCAGATAGTTCTCATCACACTGCGAACACCCACCATTCACCTCGTAGCTGTCCTGGCGATACCCCTCACCTCCCGGGTCGCCCTGCTTGCCTTCGGTCTCCTCACTACACTCCCTACGACCGCTTTCGCCCAGCAGACCGCATGCATGTACCGCATAGGCAGAAGACAAGCGCCAGATGAGCACAACGTACCACAGCTCAGATACCAAATTGCAAGGAAAATGAGTGATAGCGAACTTCAGAAACCAAGCAGCATCATACACATGAGACCAGATAGTCATGACCTCGAACCAAAACCAGAATTGCAACACGAGTCCCACCAAATAAGAGCACAGCAAAAGCTCATAAGTGACAATGTTCGAATAGTCTCAGCATCATCAAGAAAGAACCAATGTCAACATCCTAATGTTCGAATAGCCTCATCATCATCAACAAAGAACCAATGTCAACATCCTATCTGGCGCTCTGCGCCCACTACAAATGGCAGATCCTATCTAACCTATCTACAATGCCGCTAGTGACGACAACAGCCTCCCGAAGTGCGAGCAGAACTCGGCCAATGCCGTTCGCCTCAAGCACCAGGTATGTCTCTTGTATCACTCACAACCTCGATCCCCCACTCACAGATGCCACGTGCGCCCAAAGACCACCGTGCACCTCATCCAGCTCTGTAGCGCAGCTCGGCTATGGCTGCCTGCCTCTCCCTGCTCGCCCGTGAGCGTGGGAGCGCTGGCCAGCGTTAGCGCAGCAGCGCTTGCGCAACCTGGAGCCAGTGCCCAAATGCCGAATGTCGAGGCAGGCCCTTTCCTATATCGAAGTGGCCTGCTGCTGCGTGCGGTAATGCGGTACTAGGCCCCGGCCCAAAAGCTTCCGGTAGGCCCCGAGAGCCTGAGCCTCAGTCCAGACAGGTCAGGCCCAAGGCCTGTGGTGGTTACCAGCGCCCAACTGCCATCAGCCTGTGTTCGGTCCTTGTTGTTTATCAGGCCCAGGGCCTGCCTCAGTTACATGCAATAAAAGGCAGCCTGGGCCTGGGCGCTTCCAACCAACTGCCGCTGCATTGCGTAGGAGTCCAAAATAGGCCCAGGTCGCGCCTGCCTTCACTTAGGGGGGGCGACCTCGCTGATATCGGGGCCCAGTACAGCTTACCGAGGCCTTGTGCCTCGCATTAGCATCTTCCATACCTGGCATGATTTCCTAAACTAGTAAATCTTTGTCAGCGGACAAACAATAAAACAGGAAATATTTGCCAACGCCTCCACCAATTAAACAACATATGGCAACACATAGAAAGAAAAAATTTGAGAGATAAACATAAAGAACAAACTGCATTTAGAAAGTAGCTCTTTCTCTTTCTCTCTCCATGTGCGTCACTCCCATTCAATTACCATCAACAAATGGGCCCTCAACGATGGAATACACTGGTGACCGACTGTTAAATTACGACAAGTCGAAAACTGAACGGTTAAAAAAAAATGACAGTTGGTAAACAGGTCAAAAGCTTGAATTGTGACCAAATAATATGAATACAACAATGTTAGGGGTCGTCTCATTTCCTGTTGCTATTGTTTTCATTACCTTGTGGTGTTTCGTTTTTTTCTGTTAGTAAACAGGCCACAAATTTGATTTGTGATGGAATCCAACTACAATAATTCGAAGGATTGCACGCTGCAGACAAACCCCAGTCCCAGGTCCCGAGTCCCAGGCCCCAGATCTCAGTCCCGAGTTCCAAGTCTTCATCCCCAAGTCCCATTTCATGTTCCATTAGTGGTTCCATACACTTGCACAGTACTCACGAATACTCTAGAGGGTAGTTTTCGTTTGTACCTGAGGCCATGGCAGGCTAGTTATGTAGCTTGTGGTAGAAAGTCCCTAGAAGATAACAGTTATGGGTTGAGGAGTCTGTCTTCAGAAGGCACTAAAAATTCAGCCCCACTAGATGACCTGTTGCGGCTTCGCTCGCAAAGGAGAAGTTGCATGGCGTTAAGAGAGGAGTCGTCGGGAAAGGGGGGGGTGGGGAACTGGACCGGAAGAGGGGCCGTGGGCCCTGTTTTGGTGGTGGCATACCTGTAGAGTGTTCTGGGAGCTGTTCGCAGGTGCTGTTTTTGCTCAGATGTGGCGTTTGAGGTTCCTTGTGTAGAACCGCTCCTGTTCTGAAGTGAGTTCTGTGGCAATCCATCCTACCTGTTGCAGCTTCGCCCGCAAAAAAAATGAAAGGAAAAGGGTGCAAATGAGGTTGGGTGGGGGTTTGTTGGTCCAGATGTGGGTGTTTACAAGGCTCACCTGTGCACTGTTGTTGACACTGCCGATGCAACGCTGCTGCTGCTTTGTATGCCTTGAATATATGTTTTTTTTTCTTTTTTTTTTCGTCATGCCAAAGACCTGATTACAGTTTGAATTCCTTTCTGTGGTTTGCTGGGTAGGCGGTTGTTCAAATTTGATCACACCTGTTGTGTGTGCGTCACACGTTGTATACCTGTCTCCCGCTCACCACAACTGTTTCTTCTCAGACGTCAATCGTGTGGAGGGGGGAAATGGCAGGCCTGTAGTTAGTCAGATCGGTCTCTCTCTCTCTCTCTCTCTCTCTCTCTCTCTCTCTCTCTCTCATGCTACTTTTAAAGGTCTCGATGGAACATGGATCAGATATGAAACTCAGAGCAAGATTCTACACTTGATCGTGGCCGGTGGGGTGAGGTAGGGGGTGAGGTGACACGTAGTTAGTTAGGTTGAGCTCTCTCTCTCTCTCTCAGACGCGACACATGCTATTTCTTTTGAAGGTCTCGATGGACCACGGATCAGATATGAAACTGATCGGAGCAGATACTACACTTGATCGTGGGGGATGTTGTGGGGGGTAGGGTGGCACGTAGTTAGATTGGTCTCTCTCTCTCTCTCTCTCTCTCTCTCTCTCGTCGCAACTGATCATAGCAGATACTACGCTTGACCATGGGGGGTGGGGTGGCACATAGTTAGTTACGAGTGGGCAATCTCTCTCGCTCTCTCGCGCTCTCGCTCTCGCTGTAGCTCACATGCGCGCGTGTTTTTTTTTCCTTTTCTAAAATAAAAAGGTCTCGATGGATATGAAACTGAGCGGAGCAGATACTATGCTTGATCGTGTGGGGGGAGGATCGAATATGAAACCGATCGAAGCAGATACTACACTTGGTCGTGTGGGCTGTTTGGGGGTGAGGTGAAAAGTTAGTTAGGTTGGGTTCTCTCTCTCTCTCTCTCTCTCTCTCTCTCTCTCTCTCTCTCTCTCTCTCTCTCTGTGTTGCATACTGTAACGTGCAGACCAGAACAAGAACCGACCTCTCAATACAAAGCACAAGATAACACAGTGAAAGACTTAGATACGAATGATCCGAACAATCAATATTGCAATGCAGCTCTGAACACACATCATCATCATCGTTATCTGGTGTGAAGGGGGTCTGGCGCTTCACACAAGAAGACTGAGCCAGCCCCAACCTTACACAGACGAAGGAGGGATTAGACGAAAGAGGAGGGGAAGATGGGAATGTCGTCAACACCAAGTCTCGATACAGGCCCAAATAGTCCCTCGTCGAAATGTCCAAATCCCAATGTCCAGTCTGGATCCAATTTCGTCAAGTCTCCAGTCACAACTCTTTCTCTCTCTGTCGTAGTTTGAGAAGTCAGGTAGCGAGAGGGTGAGAAGAGATGGTGGACTTACAAGAGGAAGAAGAAGAACTCTCTCTCTCTCTGTGTCCAGTACTAACATGTGAAGTTGGCGCCTTGATGCACGTACCACGAAGATGGAGCTGGAGAGATGGCGCCACAGGTAAGTACCACTGGCCTCCGCCAGTATCTCTCCCACTCCACGATCTACCACCTACCAGCGCCCAGCGCTGAGGACTACTCTATGGCTATGGCGCCCAGCGCCGAAGACTACAGCTAGCGCTAACTCCTGCCTAGNTCTATGGCTATGGCGCCCAGCGCCGAAGACTACAGCTAGCGCTAACTCCTGCCTAGCGCTGAAGACTACTGCAGCGCTCCTCCTGGGTGCTGCGGGCGCATCCTGAAGACTACTCGTGCTTACTGACAACTACTTACCTGTGAATGTATGGGAAGCCCTATGACCTAACCGGGTGCCTCCTGACTGCAGGCGAGCAGTCCAGGAGGCTGCTCTTGCCAATGCCGAGCGGAGGCAGGGGCTGCAGCTGCAGCTCCTGCTCAAACTCGTGAGGAAGAGGCTATTTCTGGCCTGTTCTGCATCCTTGTTTACGTGCCTGAGTCTTAGGGGTGGTTGAAACAATGAGGGCCTGAAAATGGCCCTCCGTTTCAGGCTGGAAAAACTCTGGGTCTGAATGACCCAGAAATAGGCTGAAACGGAGTAGGGCCTGCAGGCCCTCGTTTTTCAGCTTTCAGGCTGAAACGACCGGGCCTGTAAGCCCTAAGTTGTAGGCTTTTAGGCTGACTGTCCGGGACGGGCCCTGCAGGGCCCGTATGGCTACGCAGTATGCCACCCCCCCCCCCTCCTTGAAAAACCGAGCTTACCTGCAAGGGCAAAGCTGTCTGCCTGAGGGAGGGACCACAGTCCGGGTGGGAGGGGCGGGTCGTGAAGCTTCCTGAGCTAACCTCCGCTTTTCACAATGGGCGTAGATCAGTGGTGCGGATGCTTTCAAATCTGCGCCTGAAATCCACCGAGTGTCATCACGATCACATGCTTTGAATGTGACTTTGTGCTGTCGCGGCCTGCTGCCGTACTTGCGATCGGTGATGACGCGGTCAACTTCCTGATGACCATCCATAGGAGGGTCCTGCGATCGTCGGTCCGGAAAGTCGTCGCTCTTGGCTGGCGTGTATGTTGCCAGCTTCGAGGCGTGGAAGACCGGATGGACCGTCAGATGCTCTGGAATGTTGATCACAAATGAGGGGCCATTGGGCTCATCGCCCGCGGCTGCTGTCACAGACCAAGTTCCAAACCACTTGGGAAGCAGTTTGCGTGAAACATCCTGTTCCAGTGCAAACTCTTCCGCGGAGACTCAAACCAGATCACCGGCGTGAATGGGACATGGTACGCGACGCCTGTTGGCTTGCTGCTGCATGCGGACTTGAGCCTTTTGCATATTTGCGCGGGCTTGAGTCAGTAATTCCCTATACTTCCGAACGAAAGCGGGAGAGCAGGCAGCGTCAATGTCGGCTGGTCGAGGGAGGAGAAGGTCGGCGAAGACACGGCCTTTCCGTCCACCGTGGTGCAACTCGAATGGAGTCATGCCGATCGTCGGGTGCACCGAAGTGTTGTAGGCGAGCTCAATGTTGGGGAGGCGGTCAACCCAATCTTTCTGGTCCGGACGGATGAGCGTATGAAGCATCATTTGAGCGGTTTGATGTGCCCGCTCCGTCTGCCCGTCTGTCTGAGGATGCCGAACCGAACTTGGTTTCATTGTTGTGCCGGACTCCTGCATGAGAGCAGTCCAAAACGCCGACATGAAACGAGTGTCGCGGTCGCTCACAATGTCTTCTGGTACACCATGGCCACAAATCCAACCAGTGTGCAGGAGACCTGCCAGCTCGGGAGCCTTGGAGTAGTACTTGCAAGAAGAGAAAACGCGCGTACTTACTCAATCGGTCCACAACCGTGAGGATGCCGTCGTGCCCGAGCCGGTCCCGAGGAAACAGACAAGTGACGTCCATGGCAATGGAGAGACCGGGTTCCCGTGGGATACGCATCGGGTGTAACTCGCCTTAGGGATTGCGGTTGCGGGGCTTGCTGCGTCGGCAAACTTCGCAAGAGTCGCAATACCAAGTGACATCGGTAATGAGATCGGGCCATCGAAATCGTTGTCAAAGTCATGGAGTGCGGTTGACTCCGAAATGGCCGGCGAGTCGCGAGTCGTGGTACTCCCCGAGAAGGCGACTCCGAACACGACGATCGCGTGGGACACAATAAGTCCTTGCCTCTCGAGGGGAAGAGCAAGTATCCGTCGGTAATGCGATACGGGCTGGCCGGCGCGTGATCCGAAGAGTTATGCGTACAGCGTGGCGAAGTCCGGATCACACTCATATGCCCGGATGAAGTGTCACTAGTTCCTCGTCGAATGCGAAGGCATGATGTGTCATAGCCAAAAGATCTGGTCTTCGCGAGAGTGCATCTGCTGCGCGATTTGAGAGGCCTGGTAGATGTTTCGGTGTGAAGTCAAACTGGCTGATGAAGTACATCCATCGTCCGATCGTGCTGCTCACCGTATCCTGCGTCTTCTAGTAGGTCAATGGATTGTTGTCTGTGACCAAGGAGGAAGTGCCGCCATCGCTTGAGAGCCATGACGAACGCGAGTAGCTCCTTGCATCATCAAGCGAGTTGATGGGAAGCACTTTGTGGCTGAAGTACTCCACAGGGTGCCAGTCGTCGCTGTCGTGCTGTTCCAAGACTGCCCCAATGCCATAGCCGAAAGCGTCAGTTGTCACCGTCGTAGGCAGAAGGGTTCATAGATGTTAAGGACGGGTGCCATGAGCATGGCCGTCTTAAGTCCTTGGAATGACAAGCGTGCATCGTCATCCAATACAAATGGCACCTTTGGCGATTGTAATCTCGTCATCGGTGCAGCAATCCTTGAGTATCCGGTGATGAATCGCTGATAGTAGCCCGCCAACCCCATGAATGAACGAACGTTCATGGTGTTGGTGGGCTCGGGCCACACTCGTAGGGCCTCGATCTTGTCCGCGAGCGGACGGATGCCTCTCGGCGTCACATAGTGGCCCAAGTACTCCAGCTCCTGCTGTGCGAACTCGCACTTGTCGCGGTTTGCTTTGTACTTGGCCTTTCGTAGCCGCTCCAAAACGGTGCGCAGATGTTCCACAAGCTCATCCAAACTCCGACTGTACACCAAGATGTCGTCGAGGTAGACGAGTACAAACCGATTCAGCATGTGTCGAAACTCCGTTGTCATAGCCGCTTGGAAAGTGGTTGAGGCATTCTTAGGGCCAAACGGCATAACCAGCCATTCGAAATGCCCATACCGTGTCTTGAACGCGGTCTTGTAGCGATCCTCCTTGCAAATCTCGAGTTCATGGTACCCAGACTTGAGATCCAGCTTAGAGAAGAATTGGGCGCCGCCCAATCGCTCGAGAAGGTCATCGATGCGTGGGAGAGGGTAGGCGTCCCTGATCGTCTGCGCGTTGAGCTTGCGATAATCGATGCACAACCGTAGGTCCTCGTTCTTCTTCCGGACGAAGAGAATAGGAGCACCTTATGGCCATGAGCTAGGGCGAATCCAGCCTTTCTCCGTAAGGTCGTCGAGTTGTGCCCGAAGCACACTTAACTCTTCCTCGCTCATTCGGTAGATGCAACCGCGCGGAGGTACGGCCCCGTCCTCGAGGATGATCTCGTGGCCGATGGGTCGATCCGGTACTACTCCGTGCGGGCCTTCGACACGTCGCTTTAGGCGTCGAGAAGCTCGGTGATGCGTGGATCCAAAGGTGAATCCGTCAATGAAGCGTCATGGGGCGGGAGGGCGTGGAGAACACAACCATCTCCTCGATGTCGTCTCTGATGATGGAAACTCGCATGCTTGCGGCGTATACCACGTGGCAGCTAATCGAAGGACGAGGAAGAGGCACCGTGCATGGAACTAATACTCTGCTCAATCACGAACGTGAACGGTGCAGTTGAAGAAGTTCACCCGGTGGTCCTCGCTTCGCAGCCATGACATGCCCAAGATCATGTCGAATTTGGTGTCCAGAATGTCAAAGGACACCGCCTCACTTGCGTGAGGGGCAAAGTACACGGGGACGGCGTCAATGCACCGGTCGATTGACTTGTGCGTGTGACCGTCCGCCAATGTAACTTGTGTAGGCTGGGGCTTCCTTCGGACGAGTGGGCCAAGGCCGACGCGCACCATGAAGTCCTGGCTTATGTCCTTCAAGTCCGGTACGTCGATGCCGTGGGAGGTTGCTAGGTGGCTCAACCAGGTCTGGCATCTGCCCTTTGAGTTCAGGAACAGGGCGCCGATGTACGCATGCTTGGCTACGGGCAGAATCCTGAGTTACGTTGTGAATGCTTCCCACCAGAGGACCGGATCCTGCTGCGTGTAGTCGTCGAACTTGTCCACTTGGAAAGTTGGCATCTTGTACATCTTCGGATGGTCATCCGCGTTCGTCGACTGCAACTGCTGGACCTCATTCTTCAAGGTATGCAGCTGACTGCTGATGGTGGTCGGCGCAGCGAAGGTGCTGCTGTCGCCGAGCATTTCCACTACGTGGTCAACGCGTTCCTCCAGTTGGCGGCTAGAGGATGCACTGCTGGAAGCCCCAGCAGCTGGTCCTGGTACAGCCTGTTCCAGGTCCAGCAATCGGGCATCGAGTGTCCGAGTTACATCCTCGTGGCTCTGCCCTGTACGGCGGAGCTTTGCCAACTCCTGATGTTGTTGCGTCAGGTTCTGGTACTGTTTCTCCAACTCGGACCATTGGTAGTTGCAAGCATACAACAACCGTGTCACGAGTTTGGAGAGAAACTCCTTATGCTGCTCTTCCGGTGTTCCATCGTCGCCGTTTGGTTCAAAGTGCCAGAACTTGAGTTTTTCGATGCTTGTGGCTTCATGCCGCTGCAGCAGATCCTGGGCTTCCTTGCGGCGAGCCTGGGCATCTGCGTCTGCTTCGACTTGTAGCCAACTCTGCTGTTGCCGCTTCTTCAGCCTGTAGCTGGGCAGCCTTTCCTCAGCCTCGATTGCAACGATCTGAGCCTGAAAGTGCTTTTTGTAGTCGGCAATGGGCTCATTGGCCAGTTGGCCTGGCAGGCCCGTCATGTTGCTGACATGGCACTCTGCCTGAGGTGCCATTGTGTCTGACGTGGCATTGCTGACATGGCACTGTGTCTGATGTGGCACTGCTGATGTGGCACTGCTTACATGGCACTGTGTCTGACATGGCACTGCTGATGTGGCACTGCTTACATGGCACTGTGGCTGATGTGGCACTGCTAACATGGCACTGCTGACATGGCACTGCTGACTTGGCACTGCTGATGTGGCACTGCCTACATGGCACTGTGTCTGATGTGGCACTGATGATGTGGCACTACTTACGTGGCACTGTGTCTGACGTGGCACTGCTGACGTGGCAGTGCTTACGTGGCACTGTGTCAACCCGGAATGCATGCAAAGGGGTGGGTGGGAGGGAAAACGTAGGTAGGCAAACAACCCAACAATACTTTCCTCCGGCCCTAATCAACAGATAAAGAAATAAAAAATAAAAGAGGACTACTTCCTTTTTTTTTTTCTTTTTTTTTTTTTTGTACATCTGTCGATCTATTATGAGTAGGACATGTCAGAAGAGTACTATGAACGAGATCTAGGCTAGGTTCCGCAAAGCTTTGGCTTTAACAAACTGCTATCTTGAAAATTTTTTTGCAAAATGGAGTAAAGATGCGATTTTCAGAAAAGAACGAAATCCAGTTTCTGAGAATATAGCAACCTCCGAATATGCCTAACGCAATATTGGTAGGCTTCGCAAGATTCGGTTTTCAAAAAAAAAAATTTGCGAGATAGAATGGAAATGCGATTTTCAGAAAAGAATAATTCCAGTTTCCGAGAATATGACCACTTCTATCGTCATCCCAATATGCCTAGAGAACGAAATACTAACTTCAGAAATTTCAGCTATGTATGCGAAATACAGAGAAACGAAAAGCTACTATCAGGAATTTTCAGACAAAACGAAATGCGTCAGAAATTTTCAGATATTTGTTACGTAAAAATGAACTACTAATATCCGAAATTTTCAGGTAAAACGAAATGGTATATCAGAAATTTTCAGATAGTTGTTGCGAGAAAAAAAAAAAAATTCAGAGATTTGACCAAGTCCTACTTGCGTTACTAATGAGTGATCAMTAGATCGCAAGCTGGCTACTTGATTGAGCGGGTCCTCTGAATGAGAGGTCCGCTCCGATACCAAACTGTTGCATACTGTAACGTGCAGACCAGAACAAGAACCGACCTCTCAATACAAAGTACAAGATAACACAGCGGAAGACTTAGATACGAATGATCCGAACAATCAATATTGCAATGCAGCTATGAACACACATCATCATCATCGTTATCTGGTGTGAAGGGGGTCTGGCGCTTCGCACAAGAAGACTCCGCCAGCCCCAACCATACACAGACGACGAAGGACGGGTTAGACGAAAGAGGAGGGGAAGATGGGAATGTCCTCAACACCAAGTCTCGATACAGGCCCAAATAGTCCCTCGTCGAAATGTCTGAATCCCAATGTCCAGTCTGGATCCAGTGTCGTCAAGTCTCAAGTCACAACTCTTTCTCTCTCTGTCGTAGTCTGAGAAGTTCGGTGGCGAGAGGGTGAGAAGAGATGGTGAACTTAGAAGAGGAAGAAGAAGAGCTCTCTCTCTCTCTCTGTGTCAAGTACTAACCAGTGAAGTTGGCGCCTTGATGCGGGTACCACGAAGATGGAGCTGGAGCAATGGCGCCACATGTAAGTACCACTGGCCTCCGCCAGTATCTCTCCCACTCTACGATCTACCACCTACCAGCGCCCAGCGCTGAGGACTACNTCTATGGCTATGGCGCCCAGCGCCGAAGACTACAGCTAGCGCTAACTCCTGCCTAGCGCTGAAGACTACTGCAGCGCTCCTCCTGGGTGCTGCGGCCGAATCCTGAAGACTACTCGTGCCTACTGACAACTACTTACCTGTGAAGTGCCTGGGAAGCCCTATGAACTACCCAGGTGCCTCCTGACTGCAGGCGAGCAGTCCAGGAGGCTGCTCTTGCGAATGCCGATCGGAGGCAGGGGCTGCAGCTGCAGCTCCTGCTCAAGCTCGCGAGGAACAGGCTATGTCTGGCCTGTTCCGCATCCCTGTTTACGTGCCTGAGTCTTAGGGGTGGTTGAAACAATGAGGGCCTGAAAATGGCCCTCCGTTTCAGGCTGGAAAAACTCTGGGTCTGAAAGACCCAGAAATAGGCTGAAACGGAGTAGGGCCTGCAGGCCCTCGTTTTTCAGCTTTCAGGCTGAAACGACCGGGGCCTGTAAGCCCTAAGTTTTAGGCTTTTAGGCTGACTGTCCGGGACGGGCCCTGCAGGGCCTGTGTGGCTACGCAGTATGCCACTCTCTCTCTCTCTCTCCATCCAGAGTCTTCCGCAAACATTTAAACCATCTTCATAGACCCCTCTCTCTTGCGCGCGCGGAGGGCGGGAGGGCTGGAGGGCGTCACAGCCACGGGAGGGCGGCAGAGCGGCGGGAGGTCGGTGGTGGGGGGCGGAGGG
>BFEA01000192.1:1382449-1399949 GCA_003427395.1 Chara braunii
GGAGCGGCACGGGAGGGTGGCGGAGGCGGGAAGGCAAGAGGATGGGAGGGTGGCGGAGGCGAGAGGGCGGGAAGGCGGGAGGGCGGCTGACAGCGGGAGGGTGACAGATGGAAGGTGGCACAAGGCGCCGCAGTGGGTGGCAGAGGGCGGAGGAGGGCGGCGGAGTGGGTGGCAGAGGGCGACGGAGCTCTCTCTCTCTCTCTCTCTCACACACACACACACACACACACACACTCACTCACCCACACACATACAGAGGGGATACGGAATAACCCACTAACCTGAGTCGCCCATCGCGCAGCCGCACAAAATCAAGCATGTCGAAGTGCACTTCACCAAGCCTTTGCACCTTTGCACAAACAGCCCACACAGAGAGAAAGAGAGAAAGAGAGAGAGAGAGACAGAGAGAGAGACACAGAGAAAAAGAGGGAGAGAGAGAGAGAGGGTGTAGGGAGCACACAGCAAGATGTTCGTCGCAAGGGTGCGTAGGGCGTGTAGTAGTTTGCCGAGTAGTAGCAGGACTTCGTCGCCTAGGCAGCGTCCAAGATAGTTCGTAGGGCTGTTGCATGTCGCGTAGAATAGCACGTCGTCGCGTATCGTAGCACGTCGAGTACCTAGAGTAGTTGGGCGGGCGGGTAACAACGGTCTGCAACGCTTTCCCGCGCAGCAACAGTCTGAAAGACCCTACCGGTTCCCCAAGCAGCACGCGGCTATTCGGGCCGTTCAAGGTCCGAGAGCCCATATTGGCCCATCATCTTAAAGTTTAAGACCGCGGGGCGATCTTTGCCGTCGGGCCAGTAAACCCGAACGGCCTGGATCGCCGCGCCATCTTAAACTTTAAGATCGAGGACACAGTTCAAGGTTCGGGGCCCAGTCCGGGCCGTTGGGCCTGTAGGTCCACAGACGGTCCGGATCCAAGAATTCTCACATTAGTGATTTTTATAAGTGTAGGGAATCACCAGAGTAGTTTGGCCACGTGTCAGTCGGTCCAAGAAGACGAGGGGTGTTGTCGCCTTCAGGTCAGCTCGTGAAATCCAGCGTGTGTCGTCGGGATCGCATTGCTTGAATGTAACTTTGTACTGCATTGGCTTGTTGCCGTGCTTGCTATGGGCAATGACGTGGTCGACCTGATGACCATCCATTGAAAGGGGGTCCTGTGGCCGTCTGCCAGGGAAGTCCGCTGCGAAGGCTAGGGTGTAGACTAGGAGCTTTGAATCGTGAAATATCGGGTGGACCGTCAAATGCAGGGGAATCTCAACGATGAAAGATGGACCCGCGGGGTCGTCGCCAGCTGCTGAAGTGACCTTCCACCATGGTCCAAACCACTTAGGGAGGAGCTTGTGCGAGACGTGCTGCTCGATCACGACTTCCCCGGAGGTGACCCAAACCAGGTCGCCCGCGCGGATTGGACATGGGATGCGATGCGGTTCGCTGGCTGCATATGGACCTGGGCCTTCTGCATGTTTGCGCGGGCTTTGGCCAGCAATTCCCTGTACTTCCGTGTAGAAGCGGGGGAGCAAGCGACGTCGATATCGGAAGCCTGTGGAAGCAAAATGCCTGCGAAGATACGTCCTTTCCGTCCACCGTGTTGCAACTCAAATGTCACGCCAATCGCCTGCTGCACCGAAGTGTTGTAGGCAAACTCGATTTCGCGAAGGCGGTCAACCCAGTCCCTTTGTTCTGCGCGGATGAGTGTGTGGAGCATCATCTGCACAGTCTGATGGGCACATTCCGTTTGCCCATCCGTTTGAGGATGTCGTGCGAAACTCGATTTCATGTTGCTGTCGGATTCCACCATGAGTGTCGTCCAAAAGGCTAACATGAAACGAGTGTCGAGGTCACTGACGATGTCTTCCGGAACGCCGTGGCTGCAAAACCAGCCAGTATGCAAAAGTCGTGCGAGCTTGGGAGCCGTCGCATGATACTTGCATGGATGAAATCGAGCGTACTTGCTCAAATGGTCAACGACCATGAGAATACCATCATGGCCAAGGCAATCGCGAGGGAACAGACCGGTCACATCCATAGCAGTGGAAAGACGTCGTTCCCGAGGAATCGGCAATGGTTTCAGATCGTCGTATGGGAGCTGATGGCGCCCTTTGTTCCGATGGCAAACCGCACATGACTCAAAGTACCGGTTGACGTCGCTGATGATGTCCGGCCTGTGAAATTGTTGGCGGAGTCGTGCGAGTGTGCGTGTGACGCCAAGGTGTCCCGCCATCCGCAAATCGTGGTATTCGCCAAGGAGGAGAGTGCTCAAGATGTGGTCTTGGGGAACACACAACGAGTCCTTGCCACGTGTATGGAGAAGCAAGTAGTCGTCGACAATGCGATAATTGCTTGCCCGCGGGTGATCCGATGATAAGTCCGCATAGAGTGTGGAGAATCCCGGATCCGTCTTGTAGCCGTTTACGAAATGTTGTTGCAGGTTCTCGTCGAGGCCGAATGTGGAGTGCACCAAGGCGCAAAAATCTGGTCTTCGCGAGAGAGCATCCAATGCCTTGTTCGAGGAGCCCGAAATGTGCTTGGAGGTAAGTCGAACTGCTCAATGAAGTACATCCATCGACCAATCGTGCCGCTAACCGTGTCTTGCTTCTTGTAATAAGTCAACGGATTGTGTCTGCTGCCCACCTGAATCGCCAACGCCCGAGGAGAAAGTGACGCCAACGCTTAAGTACGGTGACAAAAGCTAGCAGTTCCTTCTTCCTCGCATCATCAAGAGTGTTGATGGGTGGCACCTTTCGGCTGAAGTACTCAACCGGATGCCAGTCTGTGCCGTCATACTGTTCCAAAACCGCCGCAATGCCGTAGCCGAAAGCGTCCGTAGTCACTTTGGTAGGCAAGGTCGGGTCATAGATGCTTAAGACGGGAGCTTGGAGCGAAGCCATCTTCAGCATATGAAACGCATGTCGGGCTTCGTCGTTGAATTCGAAGGGCACCAAGAGGGACTGAAGTTGCGACAATGGTGCAGCGATCCGTTGAAACCCTTTGACGAAGCGCATGTAGTAACTTGCTGGGCAAACTTGCACTTGTCGCGGTTTGCCTTGTACTTGGGGATACGTAGCCGCTCCAACACGGCGCGAAGGTGCTCGAGGTGCTCGTCCAGCGTCCGGCTATAAACCAAGATATCATCAGAGTAAATGAGTACTGGACGACCGAGCAAGTCACGAAATTCCGTCGTCATAGCCGCTTGGAAAGTAGTGGGGCACTGGTGAGACCGAAAGTCATGACGATCCACTCAAAGTGCCCATATCACGTCTTGAACGCGGTCTTGTACTTGTCTCTTGGCTGGATCTCGATTTGGTGGTATCCGAACTTGCGGTCAAGCTTCGAGAAGTACTTCGCGCTGCCTAGTCGCTCGAGAAGATTATCGATCCGAGGGAGAGGGTCCGCGTTCTGGATTGTTTGTGCGTTAAGTTTTCGATAGTAGATGCCCAGACGAAGGTCCTTGTTCTTCTTCCGAACGAAGAGAACGGGAGCACCGTATAGCGAACAGCTAGGGCGAATCCAACCCTTGGCCAAGAGGTCGAATAGTTGTGCCCGAAGCACTCGAAGCTCCTCTTCGCTCATGCCTATAGATACATCCGCGCGGAGCTGCGGGGTCGTTCTCCAGAGTGGTCCCATGGCATATGGGCCGATCCGGTATTACTCCGGCGGGAGCTTGGAAGACATCCTCATAGCTGTCCAACAGCTCAATGATTCGTGGGTCCAACGTATTCGTCTTGGGCTGATCACTGGGTGGGAGGGCGTGAAGAAAACATATGCCCATCTCCTCAATGTCGTTCCGCCGGATGGATTGGCGAACGCTCGTCGCGGAGACCACGTGACAACCAATCGAAGGATGAGGAAGCGGCACCGTACTCGGAACTAATTCGCCACGTCGATCACGAACATGAACATTGCGTCGATGGAAGTTCACCGAATGATCTTCGCTTTGCAACCACGACATGCCTAGAATCATATCGAACTTAAGTGTCCAACATGTCAAATGACACGGCCTCCTATGCTAGCGGGGCAAAGTACACCGGCACCGAGTCAACGCATCGATCGATTGACTTTTGAGTGTGACCATCGGCCAACATGACGTGCGTAGGCTGACTTTTCCTTCGAGCGCACGAGCAATGCCCGGCGCGTCCCATGAAGTCTTGGCTGATGTAGTTGCGAGTCGCTCCACAATCGATCAAGGCACTGCAGGTCGCCTTTCCGATCTGAATGCAGATGTAGAGGAGCGGCGCGTCGATGTCGACGTACCATTGCGTTGCGTACTTGTTGTCGGTGCAAATACCCTTACAAGGGTATCCGCCCTGGGTTTTGCAAGCGATAGAAAATAAGTTGGGAGTAAAATTTAAGTACACCACGTGAGGAGCGACCGCGTCTGTGACTTACATTGACTAGAAGGTTGACTACAATAAAGAGTGTGTGGGCGCACAGTTTTAAGGCGCGCGAGTTTTTTTTTCCTTTTGTACTGTTCGTGAGGCCGACATAGTCGGTCGGCCTGGTTCTTATTTGCTGATTAAGGTAGGGATATTAAAAGTTCTTCCTTCCTATCCGACACGTTCGACCAGCGGTAGGTTAGGTGTGCGGAGTGGTGCGCATGGCGGTCATGGTGCAGTCTCAACAGGCCGACGCAAACGTTTAGCGGTCGCGCGCTCGGCTGCAGATGGAGAAGTGGCCCAGCACGCTTTCTTAGGCCCTGAGCGTTACGCTGCACCGGGTTATATGTGGTTCCTCGCCTGCTGGTCTCAGGCTTGGAGTTAGCCTTAAAAGATACGGTGTTGAACTTACGACAGGGAGATACAGGGATCGAGGTCAGCAGCAAGCAACGACAAAAGAGCGGAGCGTTGCAAAGGAAGCGAAGGGGCTGCGGGTCCCGTCGGACTATCCCCTTTGCTTTTGTGATCGACCAACCGCGGGCCCGATTGGGTGGGACTGAAGGAGCCTCGACAGTTCCCTCTATCCCCAACCGCCTTTGGGGGTTTCTGTATTCGATTTTCATTATTATTATTATTTTATTTTTATTGGCACCACTCTTGCCCCTGGGACCGTTACCAGTTCTGAGGCCCGCAATCCTAGCAGCAGGCCAATTTAGATTACCCACGAATCGGCTACGAAAAGTTATGGGCAGGCCTGCTGGGCTTGAACAGGGAGCTATATCTGAGTAGAGCAAGCCTATGGAGGAGGCCTGCAGCGGTACCACACAGCAATGCCATACATGTCGTACGGGGGACTGGGCATTCCCACGGACTTGTGAGGTAGAGGGTTGACATTTGGCAGCCGCAAGTATAAAGGAGAGGCGGCGGCGGTCGTTCACTCAAGCTATGCGGAAGCACTATCGGATTGTTCTGCGCTATGATATCGCGCGGCAGATTGACTCGGCGAGTAAGTTGTTATGCGCTCCTTAGCACTTGCGCTAACGCATAGTCGGCACTCAGCAAGAGCGACGAAGAGGCAGCAAGGAGGCAACGAGCGGGGAAGGGTGAATGAATCCGGACGGGAGTCGGCACCGAGTACATTCGAAGAAGGAAAGGACGAAGACGAAGGCGGTGGGGAAACAGGCAACCAAAGAGAGTGAACCCGGACGCGAAATCACATCGGATACATACAGACTTGAGGGGGGGTAGCCACCTCGTTCATTCCTCGACGATTTCGAGTAGGGGAAGAATCTACATTGAGTGAATGTTGTGGTAGCGTTAGTTTCGACAATGGATTAGTAGGAGTGGGGCTAAACAAAAGGTTAGGTGCTCGGAGTGTGTTACGGTGGAAGCGGGCGAGTCGGGCCAAATGCATTTCGCCGTGTTCTAACAGTAAATTCATTCGAGTTTGCTCATCGAAGTGGTGAGGCAGCCGGGACAAACGAGACTTACCTTAGGCTAGATGTGTTCGAATGGAAGGCTCGAATCGGAGAGAAAACGGACGAGGGAAGAAAGTGTAGAAAGGGGCTGAACCCGTCCATACTCTTGCGGAAGATTCATTCTCAATTTGCTCACTCGAACGAAGGAGGTAACCGAGAGGCAAGGCAGCGAGGAATTTGGCAAAAGCACGGACCGTCTTGTTGAACTGAAGTAGCGGGCGACTGGGGTTCGAGCCGCAGTATCGTAGCCAGGCCATCACGCACTTCATTTGCCCCTGCTCGCTGTTACAGTCTGCTACGGGCTCGTTATTGCACTGAGCTAGTTAATTGTGCCATCTTCGTTGCTGCTACTCATGCCGGCTGCGTAAGCCGGGTATTGTTGTGCCTTGGTTGAAGGACCAGTTGTGTTGCCCTATCGATGCTTCTGTTAAAAACGGTTGCTGCGGCTACTACGAATCTTGGTGATTTGCTGGTACGACACAGGATGATGATACTGCTGCATATGGCCTGTTGACAGCATCATACCCTGTGTTTTGCGAAAGTTCGCTGCCATGCCTTAACACCGAGTCCGGTTACTGTGTATTGTAGCCAGGCATCACATTGTGTGTTACAGTGACACTCGGCTGATTATGATGAAGTTGTTGAGCACATCTGTTACGGTTGTTGCAATGCCACATGAGAGGAACTCGCTGTTGTACTGAGCTTGTTGCTGTGCCACCTTCGGCTGTTGTTACTCCTGTTGTCCACATTAGCAGGTTGCAGCTGCTGCTGCTGGCTGTTGGGCATCACCGCGGCTGTTACCCCTAGAGGGAGTTGCTGGGATAGTGGTGCTGATTGCTCCTAGCTGTATGCGGCTATTACCTGGTAATTGCTGACAACTTACTGTGACAGCTATTCGGAGTCGAGGGACTGCAATTTCATCGAGGGAGACGGTAGTGTGGAGACTTAAGCTTGCAAAGGGGATTATTGCTGCAATTTGGATATTCGCCAAGAGAGTCTGTTTCAGCAGCTTGACTTCGGGCTGACCAAACTGTTACTCTTGGCCATCATTGCGGGGCCCTCAGGCGCTGAAGATTTGAAAGCCCTCTCCCGTGCGTCTGAGTGCAACTCCCTTGGATCTGATTTTATTTCTTCCCTTCTTACTCTAAGTCTGGTCAATTGGTTCTGAGAGGAAGGCAGCAGGCGGGATTGCAACCCGTAGGTCCGCATCAAGACTCTATGGGGAGTCAACCCACCGATTGCAGGAGCTCTATCGAAACTTAGGAGTTCTAGAGGCGAAGAACTCAGAGGTAACCATTGCTTCCCCTTTATAAACCCAATTATAACCCCTACCTGTACATTTTGCTATGTTTGACTAAGTGTATTGCATGACCCCTACCTTTGACTTTAGGTTTGACTTTCGGGACAGAAACCAGGCTAAGTAAAGGAATGCATGTGTAATCTCGGTTTCAGTGTTATTGATTGACTAAAAGCAGATTGTGAAAAAGGGGTTGCATCTGGGGGAAGGGGGATGGAAGGCAGTTTTCCTTGAGCTTGAAAGGGTCAAGCATTGTTTCCATGACGAATGCCCTGACTGCTATGTTTTGTTCTATTTTTTGAAGGGCCTAGCATTGTTTCTAAGACGAATGGCTTGGTCAACGTGTTTCTTGACTTGTTTTCTCCACAGCTAGGCATTGCTTTTAAGACGAATGGCCTGAGTGTTGTTTCTTTTAGGGGTATTGACTGTGAAAACTTTAAGGACCAGACATGGTTTCTAAGACGAATGGTCTAGCCGTTGTTTACTTTGTGGGTGGTTTCAGGAAAGCTTTGCTTTTTTAGTGCTGCAAGAAAAGGGTTGAGCATTGTTTCTAAGACAAATGGCTCAATCCTTTTGGTTGTTTTATTTCTGAGGGAGGTTCAGGCCAAAGACTAGACATTCTTTCTGACACGAATGGTCTAAGTCTGAGACCACAGGATTTTAACATGAACAAAGCAATAGGACTCTTTATATTTCTATACTATGTATGATTATGAGAACAGGGCTAACCAAACATTGTTTTCTAAGACGAATGGTCGGACTATAGCCTTATCACAAACTAAAAGACTATAATTAAAGAGTTATAATTGAAGGTAACCTGGGCCGGATGAGCATTGTTTCTAAGTCGAATGGCTCGGTCCTACGCCCACTTTTGAATATCAAACTAAGAAAGATATATATAACTTGGCTATTAAATAGATGAGGGCAACTAAGCATTGTTTCTAAGACGAATGGCTTAGTCATATGCCCAATGAAGAGAGAAGTAGGTGTGCAACCTGTTCATGTATAACTAAGGCAAAGAGTTGGCATTGTTTCTAAGACGAATGGACTAACACGATGCCCTATGTAAGCTGGGTATAAAGGAAAATTCATTGAAAAGATTGACTTGGGCTGGTGAGAGTACTTACCTTTGTGGTTTGGCTTGCATGTGACTGAGTGCGACTACAACTTAATCCGACTTTCAGTTTGATAGGTAGTTGCTTTAGTTGCTCGCCACGTGCTAGAGCCATAGGTCAATTTCTACATTTTCTAGGATCATTTACTATACTTGGGCTTGTATAAATCTTGGTAAGCCACTTTCTCTACGGGAAGCGCTGCCGAAATTTCTACAAAACCAAGGAGTTAGTAAAACTTTGTTTTTTCAAGGTCCAGCCTTTCTGACTATTTGACTTAGTAAAAATCTGGAAATCCTCCTTTTTAACGGGAACTTTTGCTAATTTAGGAAGTTAGACAAAATTAGACCCTGAGAAGTCAAAGTCATTTTAGATTTTGAACTTAGCTTTATATAAATCTTGGAATACCACTTTCTCTACAGGAAGCGCTGCCAAAATTTCTACAAATCTAAGGAGTTAGTCAGATTTTGTCTTAGTTGAACTCAAGTTTTACGTCCGAGTTCATATCTGACTTAGTATAAATCTGGGAAGTCTTTCTAAAGGAAGTGCTGCCCAAATTTCTACAACTTCAAGGAGTTAAACAAGTTTTGACTTTCCAGAGTTAGAGATCGTTTTTGTTTTCATATTTGGGTTATTATAATTTCTGCGAAGGCACTTTTCCTACGGGAAGCGCTGCCAAAATTTTCTTAGTTTAGAGGAGTTGGATTATATTTTGACAGGTGGCAATCCTGGCAATCCACTCTGTATAGACGAGATTCCGCGAAAGGTCTACCTTTTTTTTATTAGGCATTGACTTAGGGGTAGACTCAGGATTAGTCAAGTAGAATGATCCTTGGTGAGGTCGTGATTATGAAAAGAGTATTCTCGAGTTGGACTCGTAGATTAAGCTTGGGGAAAATTTTATTCTTGTGTAACAGGTCCTCTTAAACGCTTCATTCGAAATCAAGACTAGATTCAGCCTGAACCTACAAGGATCACCTTTTGTTATCACTAATAACAGGTTGATTGCCAATTCCTCAGTATACGACTCAACTCCAATTCACCCTCAATACTCAACCTAAAAAGGCGTTAGCCCTGATGATTTTATTGTCTTATTAAGATTTTCACCCGAACTTTTATTGAATGGCTATTTAACAAAGGTACCGAGTATTTGATTATGGTTGGTTGGACAAGGGTTGGCGCTTGCATGGCTAAAGCAAGGGGTATGAGTATAGAGCTTGGTTCAAGTTGACTCTGTGTAGTGCGTGGACTATTGGTCGACTCTTTGATGTGATTGCAGGTATGCACTGTGGTTCGGATTTGTATTTGACTGTCTGCGATCACACACATATATATGGTTGTGAGGAGTCGCACTGTAATTGTGAGAAGTGATCGTCACATACTTATCCCCCCTTACATCTATTAATATATGTTTGTACCTATGTTGGGTGTTCGCGTGGCCTGAGAGGGCCCACGCTTAAGGGCTAAATTGGGGGTTGAGACTGAGAAAGGGAAGAAAACCCCTCTATTTGGTGTATACTTCTTATCGATTTCTTAGTCGGACGTTGCTCCTGGACCTGAATTCGAGGACCTTGTCCAGAACATCCCAGGTCCTAGACTCTCCATGAAAGGGATCTCCCCCCGCGCAGAGCTTATTTGCCCTGCCTACCGGGGCACTCGGCCTAAAGGCCGCAGGGGCCGCGGTGGCCGCACGGCTATTCCTTCAGCCGTGCAATATCGTGAGGGGGTAGACCCTCACAATACCTCGAGAGTGAAACTTTAGTGTCATGAGCGATACTCGGATCCACGAAGGACCGCTTGATTATGGGCACTTCATTGCGACTGCTTGTGTATTCATGCATTGCTAGTCGATATGAGTTAGCCCTACGTCCGCGCGATTTTATACCAAGTCTCGCGCATGACGCCTATCCGATTTCTGCATCAAAAAGTTATGGGATGTCCAGTAAGGGACTAGGCCTCTTCTCGGTGCGAAGCTGGACTGAAGCGCTCGACACGTTGATGTTGACATACCGTTGCGTTGCGTACTCGCGATCGATTTTCGCAAGATTGCTACGAAGGTTAACAACCGCTACTTTGTCATCCGTCGACGGAGGTGGTACTGCAACATGCAAGTATTCGCGCAAATGTGCCATTAAGGAGTTGCAACGAGGAGTTGGCAAAGAACCGATGGAGGGAAGAGGCAACCATTGGAAGTCCTCAACCGTCAACGGGTCGAGTTCCTCAAGACTTGCCCAAAGTGACAGATCCTCCGATAGATGGGCTGGCAAAGCAACCGGTTCGTTGTCCGGCGGCGGAACTACCGTGCATGCGCTTGAATCTTGCACGTGGAGAGGCTGGTTCAACAGTGGGACCAGCTCGATAGCATAGTTCTCAAAATTAATACGAGGACTTGCGACTACTGTGGTGTCCCCGGACGTGAGAGAGGCTGCTAGCAAGGCAGACGAGTCCGACGAACTGGGAGGTGTTGTCGCTGCACTTCCCGCGGTGCTCAGTTTCCCGGGCCCGGATGTTTGACATTTTCCTTGTCCTTGTCGAGGCAGGCGCTTGTGACGTGTTTGGTGTTGTTGCACCACAAACAGCATCCCCATTTCTGTCTCAATTTGAACATGTCTTCGGCAATAGCGAACTTTGTCCATGGTGACTCTCATGTTCCATCTGTCGACGCTGGTTTTGCCTTGTGTTTTCCCCCTCGGGGTCCTGAGCGTTGCGATGGTATCGCTGCCGCCATATCTCTGTCACTTGATGTAAACGAGGTTGTGTGGTCCTCACTAGGTCCTTGTTGGACTGCTGCTACTTGCGATATCCGTTGACCTTTGCTTTTCTCCACATAATCGGGCTGTTGGCGGGCCTCGTTGGTCGGGTTAGTTCTCTTGCCTTTGAGATCATGTCATCAAAGGTCTCATACTGGAATTCGCTGCCGAGAGCAGTTGTCAAGGCGTCGCATGACCGAGCAAAGAATTTGCCCCGATTTACGTCGAACGGTAAGTTCAACTCCGGGGTGGCGACAAATCGTTGCCACTCCATCACTCCCGGGAAGGTTGTTGGCCTTGAAACATGCGGAAGATCTTGTTTAAGGCGTAACGCTTGTCATTGTTGACCATGAACCACGTCTGCCATTTCTTCTCGAATTCCTCCCACGTGATCTTGCGCCCCTCCAATGAGTTGGAGGTAGAGTGCGTCAAGCTACCGCAGTGCTGGAGTTTGATGCACGTCCCCCTCTGCATTGAATACCATCCACCATTGCAGCGGATCAGTCTGGTGATAGTCATCGAACTTCTCGATCTTGAAGTTCGACATCTTCCATTCCTTGGCGACAGCGGCCGATCGTTGTTGAACGTGTCGTCGAGCGTCTGCATTTGATTGTTGATTGTCGACGCTCCAGCAAACTTGCTGATGTCACCGAGGGACGCGACCACGTTCATCTGCCGATAGTCGCGCAAACCCTACGCTGACGCGTACCAGTACTCCCGCCAGCAAACGACACAAGCATCACACATACCTGTACTCCCGCTAAGGAGGCGCATGCCAGGCATGGGTGGACAACATGTTGTCCCAGTACGAGGTGGTCATTGCAGAGTTACACAAGGAGATCAGTTGGGAAGACCTCAAGGCGGCGTGGCACAAGCGGTTCCAAGTGGAACCGTCGGAGATCAAGGCCATGGACAAGCTTATGACCTTCGAGCAAGGCTCGCGGCCAACCGTCGACTGGATTGTCGAGTACAACCGCTTGACATTCGTTGCAGGTCTTCCGATGGGCTGCAAAGCCATCAAGCACTACTTTATTTGAAGGTCGTGCCCAACGTTGAGCAACGCCTTAAACGTCGAGGACACATTGACGACTTCGGCGGAACTCTTCGACAAGTCTGCACAGATTATCGTCACGAACAAGGAGGCGAAGAACCTCACTCGTTCTGCGGCAGGCCCAAGCAAGGACCAGCATCGGCCCAAGGTGGCTGAGGTTGTGGCGGCATCGCCAAGCAGCCAATCTAGCGAGGCGGAGTCTACCAATGAAGGGGACAGACTCGCAGCTGCCCGGGATGGTGGCCACCCCGGCCGAGGCCAAGAACGCGGCAAATCGAAAACAAACACCACATCAACCCCCGAGCCCGGCGCAGCAGCTCAGAGGCCCTGGACCCAATACGGTCTTTCGGAGCAAGCTTACAAACAACGCACGAAGTACCGTTACTGCCTATGGTGCAACAACGACTACCACGAGACAGCGGGCTGCCCTACCAAGGGGAAGGGCAAGCAGGGAAACTGAGCGCCGGCGAGAGTGAGTCGACAACACTCTCGACGCCTTCGAAACCGGTTTCTTCGCAAGTGACCACCCTTCATTCTGGAGCGCATGCGAAAGTTGGCAGTCCTCTTCTCTATTCTTTTGAGGACTATGCGGCCCGGCTCATTCCGACGCTGGGTTCTTCTGCTCAAGGACAAGACGTGTGTGCGCCATCTTCTGCGTCTGACAGCGGCTCTTCATCGTCTTCAAGTGGTTCTTCACGGGATTCGGCGCACGAGTTCAACATAGAGGAATTGGACCCGCTCACGTCTGAGGATTTCTCATGGCTTCCTCTCTCGACCACGGGCCGCTTGCCGGGACCGCAATGCGCAGCACTCTGCGCCCATCTTCACCAATACTTGTCCTTCTATGCAGCACCGACGGATGACGAGGTCCCGACGGGCCACATTTTGGCATCCGTTACCAAGGTGGCCCGCGAGTTTCGCACGCAGCGGTACGACGACGCTGCTGATGTATGTCCGCATCCAAATTGGGCAAGCATCCTGCAACGCTTTGCTGGATAGCGGCGCGCCTCACACTTCATGAGCCAAGCCTGTATGCGAAGGGCTGGCCTTGGCACGCAGATTCGAAGGAAGGCAAGCCCGACAGCGATCAAGGTAGCCGATGAAAAGACACAGCAACTTCTCGACCGTTACATCGAGGCCGTACCGGTGTACTTCGCACCTCATGCATGCGAATCGGTCACGTTCGACACATTGGACACGGACTTCGACATCATCCTGGGAATGCCTTGGCTCGGAAGTGCGGATCACACGGTCAACTTCCACCAGCGGACTCTCACCGTTCGCGACGCCTTCGGCACCGAGGTGCCGTGTACTATTCCTCTTCCGCACCCTTCGATCCGGTGCCAAGTCGTGACGGCCAAATCGTTTCGGGCTACATGTGCATATGAGCAACCCAACGAGATAGGCCTATGTTTCTTGCGGACCATCGCGATAGCCGACTCTTTACCATCGGACTTGTCTTTGGACCCCCGTGTGGTACGGATGCTTGACGAGTTCGTCGACATCTTCGAGTCACCTACCGATGTGGTGCTGGATCGGCCGAACTCTCACGAGATCATTCTTGAGGTCGGTGTCGTGCCACTGAAAGGTTGCATCTATCGGATTAGCGAGGAGGAACTGGAGGTCCTTCGCACACAACTCGACGACTTGTTGGCCAAGGGTTGGATCCGCCCTAGCAACTCCCCATATGGGGCACCGGTTCTCTTCGTAAGGAAGAACAAGGATCTACGTCTATGCATCGACTACCGCAAGCTCAACGCGCAAACTGTGAAAAAATGCGGAGCCTCTTCCTCGTATCGACGATCTTCTTGAGCGACAAGGCAGTGCCAAGTTCTTTTCCACGTTGAACTTGAAGTCGAGGTATAATCAGATTTTGATATGCCCAAATGATTGCCACAAGACCGCGTTTAAGACGCGGTATGGGCATTTTGAGTAGGTGGTCATGCCTTTTGGCCTCACCAATGCCTCGGCAACCTTCCAAGCGGCCATGACCCACGAGTTTCGTGCTATGTTGGATCGGTTCGTGCTGGTCTACCTAGACGACATTCTCGTCTACAGCCGAACTCTGGAGGACCATCTTGAGCATGTTCGACGTGTGTTGGAGACGCTCCGCCGTGCCAAGCACAAAGCCAACCGCGACAAGTGCGAGTTCGTCCGACAAGAGTTTGAATACTTGGGCCATTTTGCCACACCGGAGGGCATCAGCCCGCTATCGAAGAAAATTCAAGTCATCCAAAAGTGCGTAACGTCACGGATGTCCGTTCGTTTCTTGGTCTTGCCGGCTGCTATCAACGCTTCATCAAGGGCTATTCGAAGATCGCGACCCACTTGACCAAACTTCGATGCGAGGATCGGCCGTTAGACTTCGACGAGGATGCGCGGGAATCTTTCTTGGCTCTCAAAGCCGCACTTTTGTCGACGGAGGTCTTGCGGATCTACGATCCGCTATTGCCCACACGCATCACTACTGATGCGTCCGACTATGGTATTGGCGTTGTCCTCGAGCAACACAGTGGCGTGGACTGGCACCCCGTTGAGTATTTTAGCAAGAACGTGCGCGTTGTGCGCTCTATTGACGACGCGTGAAAGGAGTTATTGGCCTTCGTACATGCACTCAAGCGCTGGCGGCATTTCCTTCTTGGTCTACGGCAGTTCCGATGGGTAACGGACAACAATTCGTTCATCTGTTACAAGACCCAAGACAGTCAACAGCACCATTGCCCGTTGGATGGCCTTCATTGACCAGTTTGACTTCTTCCCCAATCACATTTCGAGCAAGTCAAACCGTTTTGTGAATGCTCTTTCACGTCGTCCGTATCATTGCACCGCCGTCTACTCGACTTTCGAGATTGATGACGACTTGTGGGACAGTTTCATCCGCGGCTACCAGGCTGACCCCGAGTTTCGCGACAAGTACGCGAATTGTTCCTCGCCCAATTCAGCACCTTCGCACTATCGGATCCAGGAGGGATATTTGCTCATTCACTCGCGGGGGAAGGATCTTCTTTGCATACCGAGTGATCCTCACTTGCGTACACGGCTTCTTGGTGAGTTCCACGATGCTCCCGCCACTGGACATTTTGGTGTCAATCGAACGATTGGCAAACTTCACGAGCGATTTTGATGGCCCGATCTTCTCGACGACGTCACACGCTACTGCGAGTCATGCGAGGTTTGCCGACGTTGCAACGTTGCAAATCCCGCAATCATCGTCCGTACAGCGAGTTGCGACCACTACCGGTTCCCTTGCGCCGACGGGAGGCGATTGGCATGGATATCACTGACCATTCCCCAAGCACAAGACCAGTGTGGATGGGATTCTCACGGTGGTCGACCGACTCACCAAGTTTGCCATGTTTTTGCCTTGTCGCTATCATGCCAAGGTACCAGAGTTAGCCGAGGTTCTCTACGCCGGTTGGATTCAAGCCAAGGGTTACCCCAAGGAAATCGTCTGCGACCGCAACACTCGGTTCATGTCTGACTTTTGGTTGGCGCTCACCAAACGATGGGGCTCATCTCTCAAGCCTAGTTCAGCTCGCCACCCTCAGACGGATGGCCAGACGGAGAGGGCGCGCCAGACGGCACAGTTCTCCTTCGCACTCTCATCCATCCCGATCAGAAGGATTGGGTTGAGCAGCTACCGGATGTCGAGTTGGCCTACAATTCGTCCATCCACCCGGCTATCGGGATGTCGCCTTTCGAGTTTGAGCATGGCTCTCGGATCACTTCTCCGTTGGACACCATCGTTCCACGCACGGCCGAGAGCGACGACCATCTCCTTTTCTTGCGTCGGATGCAAGAGCTACTTGTCAAGGCACGCAATCAGATGGCAAAGACGCAGCAACGCATGAGCCAGCAGGCCAATCGCCAGCGTCCTCCGTGTCCATTCCGCGTCGGCGACCTCGACAAAATTTCCGTCGAGGAATTCAGCCTTGAGCAGGATATCTCTTGCAAGCTCCTCCCGAAATGGATGGGGCCATGGCCAATTGTAGCACCTGCACAGTTCAGGTGCCTGCCCACTTGCCCATCTACCCGGTTTTCCATTGTTCCAAGCTGGCGTTGTACACACCAGCAGACCAGGATGACTTTCCCGGGTGACGATCGCAAGACCCACCCTCTATGGACGGTTTTCAGGAGGTCAGCGACATCATCTCCCAGCGACACTACGGCAACAAGCCGACCGAGTATCTGGTACACTTTGCGTATTGCACCCACCGAGCCGACCGCTGGTTGACCCGTTCGGAACTCCAAGCGACAGCGCCCGATGTTCTCGCACGGTACAAACGTAAGATGCAAGGCAAGCCGGTATCTTCGGCTCCACATCGCAACCGCATCCAGGTTCCACCTTCAGACCGTCGGCTGCGCCCCCGACCCGGCTTGACTTCATAAGGAGGGGGGGGGGCTGTTACATGCTGCGCCTGCACACGAGGGCCATTTTGCAGGCCCTACAGCGTTCAGGCTGAAAGCCTGAAATTAAGGGCTTATAGGCCCTGTGCGGGTTCAGCCCCAAAGCCTGGGAAACAGGGCCTACAGGCCCTGTGTCGTTTCAGACTAAAAAAGGCAACAGCCTTTTGGCAGACCAGGAAGTATATAGCAACTTCCCAGGCACTTCACGGGTCATTTAGGAGGCAGTAGTCTTCAGGATTCCACTGCAGTAGTAGAGTAGCGTTAGCAGTAGTCTTCAGCGATGGGCGCTAGTAGCAGTAGGCTAGAGTAGTGGAGAGATGAGACTGGCAAAGGCCAGGGATGCTTACCTGTGGCGCCATAGCTCCAGCTTCGTCTTCAAGGTACCTGCAGCACAGCGCCACCATCACAGGTTAGTACTTGGCATCCAGAAGAGAGAGAGTTCTTCTTCTTCCTCCTCTCAGTCCACCATCTCTCTCCTACCTTCTCGCTATGACTTCACTGCTTCGGCAGCCTACGATAGTGAGAGTGGTTTATTGCAGAGGTACAGGCAGGGGTTGTCAAGGGCATGTGGCCCAGGATCTGGTTCGACATCTTTGGGCAGACTTTGGTTGGACTTCGGCAAGGGACTATTTTGAACTTCGCTATTGCGATCTTAGTCTTCTCCCTTGCATCCATCTTTGTCCTTCCTTTCCCCTCCATCTGTTATCTGTGGTATCTCCCCATGTGCGTGTATGAAGGAGGGACCTTTGTCTATGTAGGCGGTCCCTCCTCTCCCTCTCACATGTGTGATGTATGATGGGATGTCGTAACAGTCCACGTAAGGTCAGGACTTATCTCCAAGTCTTCCGCTGTGCTATTGAATGCCATTTTTCATGTATCAGGACGTATACTGTCTGTTGATGTTACGCTAGCAATACATCGTCCTTTCGCTTCATTAAATGCCATTTTGCATGTAGCGAGATGCACATTGTCTGTTGATGCTTCACGAGCAGTCCATTGTCCATTCAGTCCTCTTCATCACATAGCGGATCC
>BFEA01000192.1:1401848-1427125 GCA_003427395.1 Chara braunii
GGGGTAGTGGGGGTGGGGGCGCCAAAGTGGGGAGGCGCGGGAGCCGGATCAGGAGCGGGAGGTCGGGGCACAATAGGGGGAGGGGCAAAGGGGCGTCGAGATAGGGGGGGTGGGGAGATGGGGGGGAGGAGGTTGCACGGTAGAGGAGGACACGAGGGAGGAAGTCGGATCAGGGTGCAGAGGCGGAGGGTGGGGCGAGAAGCGCAGCGAGGGGAAGACAAATCGGGGGAACCAATATCGTACCAATCTACCACTAGAACATGTGGGGGGGGAGAGAGAGAGACGCGCTACTTCCGTCAATCAGATCGGCAAAATTGATCGATTCTTCTGCTACTTCGAAATATACACTGCTAGACATCTGTGTGTGCGTGTGTGTGTGTGTGAGAGAGAGAGAGAGGGTACCAAACAGCACCTCGAAAAAAAAAAGTGTTCACCTGGGGGTGTGCGCGTGTGTGTGTGTCACAGAGAGAGAGAGAGAGTGAAAGGGTACCAAACAGCACCTCGGAAAAAAAAAGTGTTCCCCTGGGCGAGTGCGGGCGCGTGTGCGTGTCACAAAGAAAGAGAGAGAGAGAGAGAGAGAGGGAGAGAGAAAGAGAGAGTGTGTGTGTTTTCCAGACATGCACGCACACAGAATCGAAACAATCTACCACCACAACATGGAGAGAGAGAGAGAGAGAGGAAAAAAGAGAGAGAGATGTGTCACAGAGAGAGAGAGAGAGAGAAAGAGAGAGAGTGTTTTCCAGCCATGCATGCAGACAGAATCAAACCAATCTACCACTACAACATGGAGAGAGAGAGAGACAGAGAGAGAGAGGGTACCAAACAGCACCTCGAAAAAAAAAAGTGTCACACACAAAGAGAGAGAGAAAGAGAGAGAGAGAGAGAGAAAGAGAGAGAAACAGAGAGAGAGTGTTTTCCATCCATGCACGCAGACAGAGAGAGCCTACTTCCATCGATGGGACGAGAGAGAGAGAGAGAGAGGAAACAGTCTGCCACGGTCATGTTTTTCTTGAGTGTATAGCGAATATGACGACAAAAAAAAAAATTAAGAAAAAAAAACAGCAGTGTAACAACAACAGCCCCGTCCCCCTGTTCGTCCCTCTCCTCTGCCGCAGCGTGGCTGCGGCGGGTCCACTTGTATTCATAATATTCAATTTATTCTAGTTTTGATTATTGGAATGATATGCAATCCTTTAACCACTGCTAATCTGTTTTACAATAATCTAATCATAGATAATTTTACATATTTTTGTAAAATCTTTTTATTGTTTGGTACTGCCAGGACCATTTTGATGTGTTTTGATTATTTCGAAAAAGAAACTTTGAATGCTTTTGAATCTATGGTGTTAATTCTATTATCTCCTTGTAGTATGCTTTTCATGATCTCATCTTATGATTTGATTRCCATGTATTTAGCCATCGAACTTCGAAGTTTATGTTTTTATGTTGTGAGCATGGAAAACCTTCAAAGTCCGCTCACTCAAAATTCCATGCCCTGCCACACCCGTTCTTCCCATGTACCACTACAGGCCTCGGATTTCTTCAGTGGTATTTATGTATTCATTGACCCATCATGATGCTTCCCTGGACATAGAGGTGAGGGCCAATTTTTAGTTACATTTGTAGCTGCACTGATAGCCTGTTAGTGTGCCAATTGACTCCACTTCCAGGCCGTGGTGGACGCCCACCGAGTGTAGGCCAGATTGGCAATCCTCAAGAGGCAGAAGGAGAGAAATATCTGATGAGATGTCTGAATAACCAGAAACCTTAGGTCTCCTCTGGTCAGGCGCCAGGAGGAGAGAAATATCTGATGAGGCACCTGAATATAAAGAAACCTTGGGTCACATTCATTTTTGGACTACTTTCTTTGGTGTAAATTTTGACTTTCTTTCCAAAGCATTTCTGAGATCTTGCGGGAATGCCACTCCGTATTCCGGATTATCCAGACGCTTATGCCGGATGAAATGCACTCAGTAGTTTTGGCTCTTATCATTCTGTTGTAGGAATTTTAGTTTTTTTTGTGGTTGTTTACCTCACTTAGACGGCATGGCCGAGCAGAAGAGGATCTGAGCTTCCATCATAAAATTCAAGTAGTGCCTGTACAGGATGGGGCACAAGTTCAGGAGCTGGCAACTGCATGAATTATGTCAATACCTTGGCTATCTTCTTCTCTTGCTTCCCTGCATTCTATCCACTCATTGAGTTGGCGATGGTTGTGAGATATGCTGGCACCTTCTCTGCAATTCACATGCACGTGTCTCAAGTCGGACGTTCTTGGTGCTCAAATGAAGTGTCATCCCTAACACCAAATCACCAAATCACTGTGTGCAACTCTGATGACCATGACAGAGACACAGCATTCAACTGACCTTCAGCACCATTTCTGGTTGGAACGATAGGACCGGGGTACAGATTCCATGGATTCCATTCCACTTACCCTAAGATCAATGCAAGTCCTCACATTAAAAAAAAAAAACATTCCTTCTGATCCCCTCTAAAATATCAAATTCAGCACTGTTTGCACCACTGGCCATCACCATAGCCAGGAATTTTCCACATGCATACACCCAACTAGAAACCATAATGTAGGTAGACAATCAATTGACCCAAGCAGAGAAATGAAGACCACATATCCGAGTAGAACATTCACAGAAAACATGAAATCCCTGCTAAGATGATTACACACGATTCGAAGGAGAATTTTTTCAACTCAACCATCAATTAGGAAAAAACGGTGGCTCCCATTCAACCACCTCATCGTTGCATGCCACTGAATACACATCATCACTTTGTTGTGCTTCCTGATTTGACAAAGGACGACCTTCCTGATTTGACAGAGGAGGACCTTATTTGACAACATCGCTACATACCGCCTCATTAGTCTGCATTTGCGTCTCTCGAAGCTGTTGAACTTGTTGCTGTAGCTGCTGGATCTGCTCTTCCTTCTCCTGCAACTGACTCCTTACTGCCTGTGCACAGGGAAACCACTATTCTTATCAATATGATGAGCAGCGTCTACAACACGGCACAGACAGTAATCCTTATGAGCAGACAATCTCAATTAATGCCAGCTTCCATATGCATCCTTAAGAGCAAAACCGCATTGTCTATCCCCTACATGTTACGTCATCAGGACACGTTTGTAGGCACTGATCACACAACACAGGGTCTATCCTACGTCCTACATGGTCAGTACACATTCGCAGACAGTGATCTTACAAGTTAGTGCCAAGCTGGGGCTGGACGATTTTAGAAACAACACACGGCTGCTTGGGACTTTGCCGGGAAAGGAACACAAACACGAGAAAAAGAGCATGCCAGCATGCCACATGCATGGCAATCAACTTGTGCGCCTGGATACATGCATTCATATGCCAGGGGGAACAGACACTGGTCCAGGGTCGCGGAGGGGAGAGGAGAGAGACAGTGAGGAAGTACAGTGATGGATTACAGAGTGATCACCACCTCTCTCTCTCTCTCTCTCTCTCTCTCTCTCTCTCTCTCTCTCTCTCTCNCACACACACACACACACACGGCTCGCCCCAAGGGCCCCTGCAACACAGGAATAATGCCTGAAGAAGCAGCCAATTGAAATTGGCTACATGCTCGGCCATGTTCTAGGTCAGAGCGTTGACATCGGTGCACTAGCATTGAATTGAATCTGCCCTGCACCCGGCCCAGCGGCACTAGTGAAACGGCCACAAGAGAGATCACTTCACCTAGTCACTGTGTGACCTGCATTCTCCAAATGGCCATGTGCACAGCCATTTATCTCTTGCCATCGCGGAGGCCCTCCACCATTTTTGTGGGAGTGGGAAATGTTCACGAGTGAGCAGTGGTAAGTTCTCACTCGAAGAACGAAACTCGGAGAAACTGCTACCAAAATAGTACGAGCACTAGAAGGTTCTGCACGTCATATTTAGTTGATATGCCTTGGAAGATTGAAGGCAGTGTATGCACCCTACAGGATAGATGGCTTGACAAATGCTGAGAGGAACATTGCATTCATGTACCAGCATCAGGCAACCAACGAGGAGAGCTTCCAAACCCTAAATCCCTGACATTGGGAGAATGACAGGCAGAAAGCAACATTGACTGCAGATTTTTCCACGGCACTGTCCGAAGACTCCGAATTTCATTTTTGGCTGTGCAGTCATAAAGGTTATTGCATTCACTCTGAATTCTTTTTTTTCTTCTTCTTTTTTTTGCCTCTTTTACCCTTTTCTTCCCCGACATTCACTCTGAATTCTTTTCTCAATTCTATGATGACTATGAATGCACTCAGAGGACTTCAAACTGAAACCAATGGAAACTTTGGGCACAAAGCCTCTTACTTGTGGTGACTGTCTTTCTTGTGGTGGTTTTTGTCATCAGGATTGCTCCCTGGCCAGAAGTAATTCGTTTCGGTCATTTTTCTTGTTGTGCAGCCTCTGGGAGGTTTCGAACCCAAGCAGGAAGCTTGACAAGCAAGGGCGGCCATTGGCAGCATCAGGACAGCGACGTTAAGACTGCATGCCATAAAACACGTATCAATGTACCAACTTGACTGAACTGGTGGAACACTTTGCATCAAGACAAGACAGAACAGAACAAACAAGAATACTGGTTTAGGGATCGATTCTGTAATGTGGAATCCTGCTCAACGAGTGCAGATCTGTAAAGCAACAAAACATTGTCCGTTCTAAACTTATTCACAGTCATTGGCAAAATTTAGGCGAAATTCAAGATCTACAAGACCAAATTCCCAACTCTGGCGAGTCACACTCAAGTGCTCTTTCAACAGACAAGCATCTACAAATGGGCTTTTCCATATGGATAGTGACATCTATCGGACTTGGAAAGGCAACCTGTAGGAATAGATTTTAAGTCTGCAGTGTTTACCATATTCCCCAAGTCAACTTGATTTCAAACTAAACAGACTCCACCATGCAAAACATGGGAAACAGGTAAGCCATGTATTGAAATCATCATACATGCATTTGCTAATTGGTTTTCAAGAGTTTAGCGCTGTGGATCGGGACAAGTCGTTCACCGGAGCAATGAGACCAGGAGAAATCGATGTTCCGAACACCAGGCAGGCCTCTCCAGGCACGATGTGGAGCAAGACATGCTGGACACAAGTGCTCTTGTTCCCGGCACGACCAGGCTCTTGAACTTGAGGGTTAGTAGCTAGGTTGTTTGTGAAAACAGCTGGAGATGCCTAAAATTACGCTTACCACGATTCTTATTTGCAGCAATACCAGTCAAAGGCTAACGGTGTACCTTTTGCATAATGGGTAAGTGAGTAGACTAATACCGCAAGATTAAACAGCCAGTGCACATGCAATGTGCTTGCTGGTTCTGACACCTGTGACCCATCGGCCCGAGGCTGTGACATAGGTAGGTTAGATTTGTAATTTTGTTTGGCTGAGGGCTAACCGAGAGACCTGCCTGTAAGGAAAATTCGTGAGGGACAAAACTGTAAATTTGGGGGAAATATAGACCCGCACTAACTGGAATTTCGTACAGCTACCCTAACTGCGAATAGCAGGCCCGGGCTGCCCCTAGGACAGACAGGCCCTAAGGCCTACGCTGATAGATGGTCCTATAGCCTATAGTCGGGTAGGGAGAGGCCCTAGAGGCCAAAACTGAAGCAGTGCCGGTCGGTCCAGTCAGTCCGGTCTAGGTCTAGGCTAGGGTAGTGTAGTCCTATTAATAGATTGTAGGAATCGGTTCAGGGCTTTTGGCAGTTGGTACTCTGTACATCGCGCTGTGCAACGCATGAACTGGAGTGCTACAGCTTCAGCGTTGAAGAAGACAGAAGCCGGACCTGCAAAGCGTTGGCCACAGCTGGGACCTGCGCAGTTCTCTGACAGCACGCGGGGCTGTTCAGAGGTCCTGTGATAACCCATCCAAACATGGACTGAAACACACAGCTGATTTCTGAGTTTTGCTCATAGACTGAATGCCCTACTGAATTCCTGCCTACTAAGTCTGTGTGTGTGTGTGTGCTCGCTGGACTGCATGTCTGTATGAGTGCTGGTTGGCTTGCGTGCGTGTGACTGTGCCTGTCTGAGTGCTGGTTGGTATGAGTGTGTGTGTGGCCCGCCAGGGCAATTGTTCGTTCGTTCGGCCCTCAGGGCCGGTACTTACCTGTGGCCGTGGCTTGAAGGGTTGCAGCGGGGGAGGCCGGTACCGCACCCGGCAGGGGGGTGAATATGCAGGTACCGGAGGCCGAGCAGAAGAAGACAAAAGTGGCATTTTTAGAGGCCGGTAGTGTAGGCTAGGTCTAGCGGGTACCAGTCTGAGTCTAGGGCCTGTAGGGGCAATATCAGAGTCTGCAATGATGTTTCCCTCCAAAAGAGGAGGTACCGGTTGCTTGGGAAGGCCAGCGGCCTGGAAGTCACCGCCCAAGAGGCAAAGCAGGCCGCTATATCTTCAGGCCGGGCGGAAGACCCGGCCTCTTTTTCGGTGTGCAAGTTTGGCGACACACTGGTGGAGCGCTGGCTGGAGCAGCGCTAAGCTGGAGCAACGCTGCTGGGGAGGAAGGAGAAGGACACGAGGGAGGCAGGAGGAAGAAGGGGGGGGGAGGAGCACCAGGGGTACTTACCTGGCTATGGTGGCAGCCATCTTCATCACCTTGGTGGGCGCTGCAGCAGAGAGTCCCCAGCCGAGGGGAGCTAGACCAAGAAGCTTCGGGGCAGGGTCAGGCATGGCGGCCTTAGCTAGAGCAGCCATAGCTGCTTTGGGTTGTCCTTTGGACATCTAAGCCGAGCCCAGTAGTCTGCCATAGCCTCGGCCTATGAGAGTGAAGAGTGGGAGAGGCGGCCATGGCTATGGKGGACCTTGAGTGATACCTGCAGTAGAAGAGGGACTCGGACATTGATTCTGGTTCAGTCATTCAACATTGTATTATTATTTCTTGTATGAATAAGAGAAGGGGGAGATAAGGAGGAGGAGATTGTTTGGCGAAGAAGAAGAGCCTTGTCATTGTCTTTGCTGGTGTACATCTTTTTCTTCTTCTTTCTTACTTTTTCTTCTCCTAATCCTCTCTCTCTCCTCTCAAGTTCATTCATTTCTTTCTGCAATTGGATGGCATTGTACTTTCCGGTGGATGTGTATCTCAAAATTGGCCAGGGTCATAACAGGTCCAGGCTATCTGAAGTCTGCTGGAGATCAGAGAAGTTGCTGCCCTGCTGAACCCTCCTCAGGAGGTCTAGGTCTAGGCTAGGGTAGTGTAGTCCTATTAACAGATTGTAGGAATCGGTTCAGGGCTTTTGGCAGTTGGTACTGTGTACATCGCGCTGTGCAACGCATGAACTGGAGTGGTACAGCTTCAGCGTTGAAGAAGACAGACATAGCCGGACCTGCGAAGCGTTGGCCATAGCTGGGACCTGCGCAGTTCTCTGACAGCACGCGGGGCTGTTCAGAGGTCCAGGCTATCTGAAGTCTGCTGGAGATCAGAGAAGTTTCTGCCCTGCTGAACCCTCCTCAGGAGTAGGGTATCAGGGTGTGTGGCGCTGCAGCCATAGCTGCAGCTTTCTTCCTCAAAGATCATCTTTGTCAGGAGAGGTGGCGCTGCTGCAGACTTCCGCCCGGGAAGTCTTCCGGCACTTCATCATCATCAGATTCTGTGGCGCTGGTCTTCTTCTTCATCCTCTGAGAGGCACATGGCCTCAGAGGTATGTTTCAGGGTGGCGCTTCCCTCTGAAGGCAGTATCTGGGTGGCGCTGCTTGTTTCAGGGACTCAGGGGTAGTAATAGTGGTTACTCAGCATTGGGTAGTAAAGCCCTGCTCATTTCTGAGCAGCACACCATGGTTCTGGGGTTATTCTGACATTTCGAGACTAATAAACAGTGCAAATACTGTGTATGAACTACCATTGCTTCATTGTTTCCTGGATGTGATCTACTCGGCTGTCCTTTGTGACTGGTTGTGAGGATTCTGTGGAGCCGGTTGCACTCTCAGTGTTTCTGTCATATCGCATGGACAAGTCTTCCGCTGTGTTTATCTCTCCTGTGCGGTGTGATACTCCCATCTTCTCCCTTTCTTTCTGTGTATGGGCATACCTGGAAGTCTATGTGAGCGAGTGCTGGTCTTCTGACAACAAACACCCAGGTTCATAACACAAAAGCTCGTCCTTGGAGAAAATCACGAATTGCCTACTCCAAACTTTCTGGGGGTGGGGCTATCGGACCACAAAAAAGAACAAAAGTGCGAAGCTGGCTGTTCGGAAAAGCTTGGTGCACAGTGTCGCACCTCCAGGCTGAGGTATACTTGGGTGCAGACGTAATGAAATTGTCGATAGCGACATCAATTTGACCGGCAACCAGGTGATCTAGCCATGAGCAGGTAGCGCACCTGAATAGATGAATCACAGTATACAAATACGAAAGGCTTTTGAACATCCCAGACCCAAAAGGCTTCCCACGTAGTTTTTCACAAATATCTTCCAGTGACTACACTGTAGAAGGTGAACTAAGCCCCTGTTTTGGGAAGTCAGTAAACTAGCTTACACGTTGTGGCTCCGCCCTCAAAAACAAAAGACACTTTTGCATACGAAATTAGAGAGCATGAGGTGTGGTAAAGTGAGGCAGTCGGATAGCACCCGACCTATCCTGTCAAATATAATTTCACACCCACTACGTCATCGGCACCACTTCCCCTCGGTGTGTGTAACAAGCATATTCGTTTTCGGATCTCAAGAGATCGCAATGCTTTGCAGGTCAAGGGTTCCTTCTAACCTTTGTTATTTTGGTGGGGGGTTTATGATGACAGCAAGTCAGTCAAAGCCACCTGTGTGTGTGCATCTCTTTGTGTGTTCTTCCATGTTCACTATAAACAACTCCACAGAAAAAGTATGACTGTGCCCGACTGTTTCATCGGACTTTTACCAACTCGTGGATAAGGTTAAACCCTTACCCTCTGCCCAGGATGCATCTGACTAATGGATAAGGACTCTCCACATCACCCGGAGATCACCGTATCCCAGACAATAGTACTAGACTTACACCACCCTTGTGTATGCAAGTTCCAGTTTGGTGGGCCATGAGTGATTGGAAGTCGCTCGGGGGAGTTGTAGGAAGGTGCCTTGAATCATAAGAGTGTCATTGTTATCAAGCAGGTCATATGAACGAAGGATCCAAAATCCAATCTGCTCGGCATCTACCATTTGCAACAAAACAGCCAGCCATATTGCGAGCTTTTCATACAATAGGCAAAGAAGATCAGTTCATGGACAGCACCTCAAAGTCTGTGTGTGTGTGTGTGTGTGTGTGTGTGTTGAGCGCCATAGGAAGGTCATCGTTGAGCTCTCTCTCTCTCTCTCTCTCTCTCTCTCTCTCTCTCTCACACACACACACACACACACACACACACACACATACTCGCGTGTGCTCAAACTCATTACTTCCGTCCGAAAGCCTCGACGGAATGCACACCTCAAGCCTCACCGACCAACCCTTAGGATGCATAGCTCAACCTCCAACAAGTAAAAGAGCTTGGCAACAACAATTCCTCACTGACATTGCCCCAAAATGTAGTGTGTCTGTGTGTGTGCTGGGTTGGTGTATGTCTTTGTGTCGTGTGAGTTTGTGTTCCGTGTGGGTGCGGTTGTGTTTTCATGTTCACAAAACACAACTCCACAAAATAAGCATGTCTAAGCCAGACTTTCAATGGACTTCCACCAACTCATCAGGAGTGCACGGTGAACCAGTGTACCAGCCCAAAATTGCCCACGCGGAGTACCAGCCCCGTGCTGCACGCAGTGCCAAGGCAGTGCCTCGAGCAGTGCCGTCAAAAACTGGCCTCGTGAGGTACCAGGCCTGCGCAGCACATTACCAGGCCAGCATGACTGATCATTTCCAAGACGATCAATTCGCAATCTGGACCCTGTGTTACAACGTCGACAAGTGAAAACGATCAGAGGCCAATGTGGGTCGTCTCATGGCAATGAAACAGAGGCCCCTGAGCGTCTGCTGGTCACAGGCCGCGGAACTGCAATTGTTCGAATCCAGTGCTTTTGTTCGAATCCAGTGCTTTTGTTCGAATCCAGTGCTTTTATGTCTAACATCAGCATTCTGTCATATAGCTGTTCTTTAATTCCAAAAACTTAACCAGCCCGCTCCCCATGTGCTGCACACTGGCAGCCAGGTGGGCATTTGTTTCTGGTTAATACCATCATGTTTTACAGTGTATGCTCACAAACGAGTTTCTGGAATTTAGAATGCAAGGTTTGCAATAACCTGTTCACATCAGTGCCCGTAACTGAGGGTCAATTTGATTGAACCTGTGACATCCCCCAATCGCCCCCCAAAACCCTTTCCACTCGACAAGCCCCCCTTCAAACTCCCCAACCACTCCTCGCACTGCAATGTGATCACATTTCAAATGTATGTGTGCTGCACTGTCCTACTGCGGTGTAGTGAAACGGTTAACCGTGTCTTACAGTGGTGTGATTACAGTGTCAGGCAAAACAACAACCACCAAGATGTGCACGCATAGCACAACCATTCACTGAAATACGCACAGAGCAATGCCAGCATGCATTTCGCTCCCAGCAGTTCTGATTATGATGGACAGAAAGACAGCCACGCATGGCAGGTCTACAAACAAATGAGCATGGGCAGAGACAGAGTGTAGATAAGACAGACACTGGCACACATATGGTAGGACACAACTGTCAAACTACAGATGGGGTCGATGTCATTACACTACACAAACCTGCAATTGCCCCTCGAGATCAGAGCAGCGTTTGATCTGCTCATCATAAGCTGATTGTGTCCGTGCCACCTCAGACCGTGCAAGCATTTGTGCACGCAATTCCACTTCGTACTGCCGCATCCGTTCCTGCTGCGATGCATATTCGTGGAGTTTTTGCTGAATGACTTCCTCACTGTCATCTCCACCCAGGGAAGGTGCTGCAGACAGTTGTGCAACATGCAGTGCAACATGGTTGTGCTGATGCCGCATCTGGAACAGTTGAAAGGCACACACAGCACCAGGACATTTTTTAGTTCAGTGTTTTGCAAAAAACGACACAACATGAAGGAGGCACGCCATTGCGAGTGTCATCAGGCACCCGTCCAACATGAGGAACGACAAAAGATGTAGGCAACAAATGAAAAAACGGGGAACAGCACCAAAGATGCGGAAAGAAAAGCCCCAACTCCATCAAAAACTGCATTTCAATGTCAGCAGAAATGACATTTCAGATGCGTGGGGAACAACTCTTGGTTACAAAACACAAAACACAAAGAGCAATAGAAAACTTTTCAGATACAACTTCCTTACAAACTTCACTCAAAAGTTCATATTCAAGAACATTACCAAACAGGCAAAAGTGTTCACATACTCTTCATCCAAGTTCATAGGGATACAATAAAAGACCAGAAACACTTTACACATTGACACACATGCATGTATGTGTGTAGTACTGTGTATGTCTGTTATCGAAAAAACAACAAAGAGAACCATCATTTCATTCTCCGAAATCAACAAAAAATTGAAGCACAAGGTGCACTCACGAAATGTGTGTGGTTGAGCAGGGGTCCACACGTGTCCGTCCACTAAAAACACACTCGCACCAAGAAGTGTGCATGAGTGCATACCATCTCTCCAAACAGGCAGGAGAAAAGCAGGGTCATGTCAGCCGATATCATGATCTTCATGCCACACCACAAGCCATGCTCAGACCCCGCCATCCATGCCACAAGCTCTCAGTGCAATGAACCCAGTTCGTGAAGACACTTGTCAACAATGCCAGCCCATATAGATATCAACCTGCTGATGAATGTCAATAATCGTAATTGTGTCCAGATAGAATGAGATGGGAAATCATACACAGACGAAGGAGAGAGAGGGGAGAATAGACTAAGAGGGGAGAACTCAACAATGCCCACTCCTGCTTCGGGCTCCCTCCTCTCTCACCACCTCAGTAATCAATAACCCAAACACAAATCCGAAGTTCTCTCTCAATGTGCCACGTGGCACGTCAGCCTGTCCTCATCAGCGAACTGGAGAATGTCGACATCAAGATACCAGGTACGTATCCACAATAACCCCAGTCTTGATCTCCTTCCGAAGTGACGATGAATCAGAACCACACTATCAATCACGTAGTCCCACCACATCAGAGTACATGTGGCAGCAGCCACGTCAGCAGCGGCACGTGGCAGCTGCCACATCAGCATGCCAAGAAGACAATTACCAGCCAGCCACTATGCCAGCCAGCAGCGTGTCTCCGTCTCTCCTCATATGCCAGCATAGAGCCAGCGTCCAGCCAGTGTCACAGCGTCGCACCAGCGTCAAGTCAACGCGTGAAATCTGCATTGACGCAAGACTGAATGCCCGTCAAAGCCAGGAAGTCAGCTCTTATGTGGTGTTGACGCGGGGTCTGGACCCCGGATGCTGTATGCCTCAGCCGTCCAGATCTCAATGCGAACAAGGGTCCAGATTGATCTGAAACTGTACTCCTCCCGCCCTGGATGCTGTCTGGGTACCTGCACACAACAAGTGAGTGTATCCAACCAAGGGCCTGGGTGCGGTACCTTTGACTCTACGGTTGACTTGACTCTTGAATTTCCTGCGTGCAGCGCTCGGTCACACAGCCTCACTCAACAGACTCAGGCCTGGGCGTGTCTTGGTCACACATCCCAGCACAGACCAACCCAGGTCTGCGTTTCCTGGGGCAGAATTCTGAGCCCCAGGCTACTTCTGAACAGGGTTACTGCACTCAGAACATAACCCAAAATCCCAGGCGATGCATCAGAAGCAAAAAAATGTAAGGATGTGTTTAGGCCTAGCCATGAGATCTGCATGTGAGACCAGGACTGCATTCCCCTGTATGTGACGGGAGGACAGCATTCCCCCACCCATCCCCGCCCTTCCCTGCCCCGCCCACGCCATGTCTTCCATAAAATAGAGCCCATTTGCGTCCCTTCTACACTGCAAACCTCACAGATCCGCCCACAACATCCAGTGACTACAGCTTCAATTCAATTGGCTGGTTCTTTCTTCTCTTCCAATCGAATTTATCCAAGAGCTTGCGATAGTGACATGTCAAAGCTAACAATCTGGCATGTCAGAACCGTAACCCGCTTCCAAATGAGAGATCTGCAAGGGGATAACTGTATGAAATGAGTAAACCGAGTACAAGGAAACGGGACGAAGAAAAGGACATACAAAAGTAAAGAGGGGACATTAAAATCAAAGGGAGAAGAGGAAGGGAGTAAAGGGAACGGAAAAGACAGGAAACGAGTTCAACAAATTGCCATAGAGAGACACAAAACACAGTGGCCACTCAAGGGCTGGGTGCACAGAAAAATGGAGAAGCGGGTATTGCCTATTGAGCAGCCTACTGACCGTGGAAGATCCGTTGGGGAATAGCAGCACTGCATTCTACAGTCACTGTGTCGAATGGCATGGCGAGACAGGTATCCTGGGTAATACAGAGGTGCAATGATAGCACTGCAATGATAGCACTGCATTCTACAGTCATTGTGTCAAACGGCATGGCACAGACTAGTATCCCAGATAATACAGAGGTGCAATGGTTGCAGTCATCTTGGCACTGCAATTCCAGCCCTTCTCTTGCAGAATGAACCTGCTGTTGCTCACAGTTAATGAGAGGGATGGATCCAAGGTCGGAATGTTCAGCTCTTGCAGAATTACTCTGCTATTGCTCACCCTGGGGATGACAACCTTTCAGTATTGCACTGTAGATCGCTAAGAAAGGTCTGTTTTACACCTCAGGCTGCTGTATTCAATCTTCAAGTGCTGAGGATGCAGTTCAATGTCCGTGCAGCTGGAGGAGATCCGGCACAGGTGCAGCCGGAGTTCAACATTGAACATGAGCAAGGATGGTGCAGTCCATAGTGCCATCAAGGACAGCCTACGCAACAGAGACATACTTTATGTGCCAGCTTCCTCGAAAATATATGTGACGCAAGTATTTTGTTAGCATGCCAAAATGAAAGCAGACTGCCTGTGTCCCCAAAAGGCATGTCAAGACCGGCGCAGCACACTGGGCAGTTACTAAGCATACGCAGAAGACAAACACGACGACGCAACACAGCTCTGATGGCACAGGCTATCACTGATCATCGCTTCATGGCAATCAGAGTGCAGAATGGCATGGCAAACTGACGGCCCTCTGAAGGGTATCACGTCGTGATCAGATGCAACGGAGGCCATAGGATAGGTCAAACTGCCTGCCGGAGGAGAGAGAGCTTCACCTCCTTGGAAGGTTGGGTCCTGGAACCCGATTTAACCTGCCAGATTGAGTGGGACTCGGCCTATTCATGATAGTGCCATGCCCAGCCACTTTCCCACACACCACGGATGATCCGCAAAAAGGTTATGACCCTGAGTGGCCTGGACGACAGAGGGCATACACACAGATACCCAAATCCATGTGAGATGTATTATTCTGAGGGGCAGGCTGTAGCTCCAGTCACATTCCCTTGACGGTCATAGACAAAACTTCCGTATTCAGACCAGCCACACCACAGTCGTCTTCCCAGCCGAATTCTCAAAGAGAATAACATTGTGATTATAAGCAAGAAAACATGCATTAGTACCGCATACCAGTACTGCCCTTGCCATGGCACTATGAGATCAATAGGCTCCACATATCACACGGACGGGGGAGGTGCATTTCAGTCCCTGGAGTGACTACCAGGCACTACAGGCTGCTATGACTCCTATGGCTCCACAAGCACCTTGTGGACGTAGGACTCTATGTGTACTTTCTTATGCCCGCGTGCATTTCGAGAGCAGCAACATCACTTCCTGTTATTGCGTGCATGGCAGCAGAGCAGGTCTCTGCACCCTACCCGAGGTGCAACGGTCGCAATATGCACATACAGACAAGGTTACCGGTCAAGGCGGCAGAGAAGGGGAACGTCTGTGTAAAGAGGTATCCATTATGGGAGATCTGACAATGAATGCATTGATGACGGTGAGGATGACAAGGAACAAGGGGAAGAAGAGGGATGGATATACGGCAGTGCAGCGGGAAGACGGAGCAGAAAGTGCAGGAAGGAATCAGCCCGGGAGACTCGGAGGGAGAACTGGCAGATAAGTCCCGAGTCTCCCACTCCGCTCGATAACTCCATTCTTATTCTTGCAGGTTATTTGCAAGCATAGTCCACGATTTGTTCGTCCGTGTCTGCCACAGAGCATTCTGAAGCAGAGATGGTAGGTCTCCGACCGTCGTCCATGGCAGCTGCATCAGCAGCTTGCATATGCTCTCCTAGGCCAGTCCGTACTTCTATTAGAGCTCCAGGTGCTGGCTGACCACAAAGCCACCTGCAACATGGGCGTCACCATGCATGCCATCTCCCAGTGCAGTCCGTATTTCTATCAGAGCTACAAGAGCTACAGGTTCTGGCTGACCACAAAGCGACCTGCAAAGTGGCCCTGGAAAACATACGTACGGCACAAAGCAGTAGAAACGCGCTTCACATGCGAAGGACCTCATCTTCCCATCAACATCATCATCACGGGAAATCCAAAAAAGACACTTCCAAAACTGTCAGCTTTCCCGACAACAGCCAGCAAAACGCACACAGCAAGCATTGGCTAGAAAGTGTGAAACGAGATGGCATTGAATGTCTCAAGGCTAGAAAATGTAGCAAATTCTACACACGACGAAGCGTCCCCATGCCGATGGTCCATACATAGACATCATTGCTCCTACTGCGTACCATACGCTTTACCCCGACACCCTAAAAGACATGTCGAAGCGCTACAGCCTATAGGTGATACCGGCGAGATAACCCCGTAGACCATCCAGAAAGAGAAGGAGACGGGGACGTATAGAAGGAGGCCGAAGGTCCGTTTCCCCTTGAGGGAAACCAACCGGAGGTATAAAAAGAGGCCGAAGGTCCGTTTTCCCTGGAGGGAAACCAACCAACCGTGGATTTAACACAGTAGACAGAAAACAAAACAATTAAGTAATGTCGTGATCTATATGGAAAGGTCCATTTGTAGATGCTTGTCTGTTGGAAAAGCATTCCAGTGTGGCTCGACAGAGTACAGCGACAGACGAGGGCAGAGTTTCTCCCACTATTCGCCAAAGAACTGTCCTCGCAACAGTTACGCAATGCATGACGGGGCTAACATATGCAGTACAGCGCACCAAACGCTAGCTCCCATCAACGAGGATCTTCGAGGGAAGTAAGCACAACGACGGACGAGGTAACATGACTACCGTAGCAAAAAGGAAACTCCGTTTCGAGAGAAGCAAGTCTGATGAATAACAACTCTATTTTTACACAACCTTTGCTGTCCTGCAATGAATGACCAGAAATGGAAGACCCGCCCTGAAATCTTGGAAACGAAACTGATCTTCACAATCCAGAAAAACAAAAAACAACTCGTCTTCATAATGACAAACGCCCTTAACCTCCCAGCCTCTTCGAGATGGCCACCGTTTCCCGAGTCGTAAAGCCTGAGACTCAACTACACGTTACATAGCCTTTTCTGCGGCACAGGCAAGCAACTGGTGCTGCTGCTCTCTTCGCGGAAAGTCTCAGGTCCTGAAAAAATATTCAGGCGGAACGTTAGATACGCATTCTTCTTCAGCGACCCCCTGTGCCATCTGAGTACTCCATAATCAATCACTACCTGGCGCGACGCAGGACAAAGGTGACCTTCCTTCCTGCATCCCTGGGACACCATCAAGGGCGGCGGGTCTTGAGGATTACTGATTCCAACAGGGTTCACTAACTCTGTAAGGATCTTTACGGATAATCAGAGCCTGCTGACCGGGAAAGAGCTAGCTATCACCCGACCAGGGAAGAGCTAGCTATCACCTGCATCTCAAGTTCAGCCCTACCCGACTTAAACAGACCCAAGGAAGAGGATTATCCAAAGAGCTGAATTTCGCGTTATTGAGACGGGACGGCAAAGCCATACACCATTGGCTGATGACCTTGCAAGACCCACTACAACCCATCCCGACAGACAGCCTTAAGCGTCCAGCTGGAAACTACATGTCTTCCAATGAGAATCCTGCAAGACGCACTGCTATATTCGTCCCCATACCGCCTTCACCCGAACAGAACGCCCGGCCATTGTGCCCGACTAATAAAGTCGCAACAAATACAGATAAAATGACCGGGCGTTCTATTCCGGTGAGGACAGTAGGTGGCGCCGGGCTCATCTGTCCGCAGAGTTTGCATGCAACTCTTAGCGTAGCGTGTGTTGAGACGGTCCTGAGGCTTTCCCGAAAGCAGTCTCGGTAGACGATATCAACCAATGCGGATCACATGCCAAGAAAGTTCATTCGTTCTTCTATTCACCATTTCCTGGTATCGTTTTTCCTTCTGAATTTAACTGTTCTATCTGATTGCATCCGGATTCGAACTTGCGTCTGTACTTCAACAGTTCGTAGGTGTACCAACTAAGCTAGGCTCGTCGGTTTTCCCCGGATCTTCTACTCGACAGGTCTTCAAGAACTGGATAGCCCGACGAGACGAGCGAGCAGCAAAAGAGCTCACATCGTCGCCGGGCAACTACCTAGTGCGCAGTCCAAGCTCTCCCTCGCTTGACAGCGCGAGCGGCCCGACGCGTGCCCCTCCGTTTCCTGGCGCCCACTGCAACCCCTCTCCTATTTTCAGAGAATCAACCTCAATCGCCGTCACAGAACGGCGGACGTACAGGATCTTCGATGAACCTGTACGTCGTTTATACCCCATTCATGGGATCTGTTCACTCCTTCGACCACCTACAGGCGGCACGACATTCACCCGACCCCAATGCCCTCGCCCGCTGATACTACACAGCTGATTGCCACCACTTGACGATCAATCCGCGCTTGTCAGACTGCTTGATTGATCCATTCATTGATTGATGACTGGCTCCATAAATATGGACACATTGAGAAGAAAAGAACGCATTGGATACACATTACCCGCGTACTCAGACAAGCAATCGACCGTTCTCATCGGCTGGTTGCGTTCACTTCAACCGTCGTCGGCCGTGGATTGACGGCCCCTACACTTCCTTTGACCCAGCCACTTCGCGCATTTCAAAAAATTGGCAAGAACATAAAATTATCAATGTCGCCGAAGGCAAATTGTTAATCATCGACATGGATTTCAAAACTCCCATTATTAAAAAAAAAAAAAATCGCGGAAGAGTAATCGATTTCACTGTACAACTCCGAAACCCGCTTAAACGCTCAATCGCTTTCCCTGTAACCCTGCACCAAATACCCGAAAAAAATACACCGCGATGTAAACAGACGCCCCGACATCTCTCTTCTATGTTACTTCCCGAGTTTCCTTGTGACCTCTTTTCTCCACCATACACACGTCCGCACGATTGCTAGAAGCGGACGATTCATAGCGTCAAGGAAGGGATCATGGGATCGAACTTCTCCTGACAAACATGAATTTTCACGTTCGCAAAAAAACACTGCGGCATTGACATGGGGAGGAGGAGATCGAAATTGATGTGATCGGCGCTGGTGGGTTTTTGCGAATGTGAAAACTCATGTTGGGCAGGAGGCGGCTCCATTGCATGATCCCTTGCTTGACGTCTGGTTACGTGGAGGACAGATGTTGGGACGTCTGATTTCAAAGCGGGGTACTTTTCAGGGAAATTGGTTCAGGGCGATAGGGAAACTGATTGAGCGTGTAAGCGGAATTGAGAGTTCTACAACGAAATTTGTTGTTCTGTTCTATGATTCTCTTTCATAGTGTGAATTCGCTGTAATGATTCCTAATCTTGAAATTTTTCAAAATGCCTGAAGGTGTGGATCAAAGGAGTAGCCAGTAAGATAATTAGTCGACGGAGATCGCTATGCTGATCAGAGATGACTTACTGTTAGACGAAAAGATTAGAGAACCGGATAAACATCGTGAGCACCGGAGGCCCCCCAACTAGATTCTTTGAAAGAAAATAAGATTCTTAGCGAGACCAATCAATACTTACTGATCATTCCGGGAATGGTCCATGATCACCTGGGCATTCAGACGATTGTGCGCTGTGGATCAACCAAACTCGCACCGAATAGACACAAACGTGGATTACGTACCAGAATTGGACAGATCATGAGAGTTTCGTTCATTGATATCTCCGGCAAGGACGTCATCGTCAAGAGACATCAGAGCCATCAAACGGCGACTCTGCGATTCTTGAGCTCCATTTAATCCAAGAGCCCACGTTGGATGTTTCGCACCCTCTGGCCCAAACCAGACACGTAACTGAACCAGCAACTCTCTCTCTCTCTCTCTCTCTCTCTCTCTCTCTCTCTCTCTCTCTCTCTCTCCGTGTGTGTGTGTGTGTGTGTGTGTGTTTGCAGGCGTGTATGCCTGTCTCCGTCCATGCATATACGCAGGTGACGAACTCGCGCGCAGGCGCGGAGTTTGAAATCTGTGCAATGTGTCCGAAATATACATAGGGTGCTTCCACAGGTTTGATATCCACAGATATCCACAGATCTCGGCATAACCTACTGGAAGGCCTTCCTTTTGCTCAGCCGTAGAGATTGCCAAAGCAATCCAGTCCGTACTGCAACGACGACCGCGAACCGCGACACCTTCCGTCATCCCTATTCGCTTTAGCCCTAACAACTGACATCCTTATGCCGTTCGTTGCCATGGTCGGTATCTTTCCTTTGCCGTTATCCGCAGAGCAACACACAGTACGTGCTTCGGGAGTTTGACACAAATGTCACTGGTTCAGTGGACTACCACCGTCCTCGCGCGCTACTTGCTTTTCAGACAAACACAAAGAAACACACCGCACCATGCCGTGCGCATTTCTCTAATGTGCACGAGATAGTACAACATAGTTCACTTGGTTACTACTGCCCTCGCACGATTGATCCGTTTTTGAATTCTATGGTGGCCAAGGAAACATTTGCCGCTGAGGGAATGCATCCATCTTTCCATTACGGATGTATTCGTTTGAACTCCGCCGCCACTTGTGCGAGCGCCAGAAACAAGAAAAAAGAAGTGTTAACTAATTGGAACTGAACGCGATGAGGAGCCACTCGGCGCACGTAAATGGTATGAAGCGAGTAACGCGGGTCTCCGGTTCACACGTCCTTACCAAAGGACGTGAAGAACAATGATGCGCACAATACATGGACATGAGAGGGAAGCGATCGCAGATATGCCCACAACAAGTTCAGCGTAAGAACATTTCGTGAAAAACGAGGGGGCTGCGGAGAAAGGGGACGCAGAGCCGGGGCAAGTTGAGAAACTTTCGGTGTACGCCACCGTGAGAACTTATCTCACGTCATAACCCCACACATAATCGCAAAACGAGAAAATAGACACCTTCCGTCTATTACAGCCATTGTGATCAAATTTCTGAAAGGCTGCTAACCCTACGTTGAAGTTACGAAATTGAAGGTGGCGATTACCCGCCAACTGTCGGTCACAATTCCTTAGTAACAGAAGCAGCGCCAACAACAACAGGTACTAAGACATAAGTCGCGAGTTCGAGACACACTTAAAGGACACCTTTGGAGCTAGCGAAGATACAGGTGCAATGAGAGTCGGCAATGCAAACACTAAGCATTGCTTTTACGAAGCAGAAGCAGAATGTTGGAGTTGGGGGGAAGGGTCCACCGGAGGGAGAAAAAAGATACGCAGTTGTTTTCATTCTTCGTTCCATCAACGCCTGCTTTCTTTTGCAACAAGGAGCTCTCCATCGACATATCGCGCGGCGTCACCATTGAACCATGCGTGCACTACATGAACGCACAGACTGTCGAGGAGGCACGGCATCACCGACGCACATAATCGCACTTACAAACCACCCTGTCGAAGACGAGACGGCACTTCTAAGACGATCTACAATACAATCACCCCAGTTCTGTCTGAACCCAAAGATCACGCGGCTAGGGATATGCCCGAAGGATTTTCCAGGCGCATTTTCCAGGCCCGCCATCAGCGTACACACACAAACTACCAACGCCGCCTTTCCTGGCTGCCGACCAACACCCACTTCCCAATCAGAGTACTCCATAGAGGCATTCCCGACCGCGACTACACAACTCTCTCTCTCTCTCTCCCTCTCTCTCTCTCTCACACACACACACACACATAGACGCCGGCAAACGCGCGCGCGTGCGCACGCAAAGACTCACAGGCATAAAATAAACACGCTCCCACATTAATAAACACACGGAGACGGGGACACCTGCATGCGCACGCACAAACGTAACAGACAACACAAACGCGTCCTCTTGCTGTCTATGACGCACAAGTACTCTACTATAATATTCTACAGTGCAGGGATAAATGCTTCATTCAAAAGTGGAATGGGGAGACAGCGCGACCGGAAGAGAGCGAGACGGAAGCAATTTATGGGCTTGGCGCGACCTACCTCGCTGTACACCTCGGCTCTTCCTCCAGATGGCTTGGACATAGAGTCCTGCGTGACAGAGCTCATCGCCTGCGACTCCCCAACCCCGCTCAGCCTTTCCTGGTTCTCAGAGTCGCTAGAATGGGTGCTGCTGTTGGGATTGAAGAGCCGACCGTTCCTGCTCCTGTTGCTATTGCGGGGACCTCCGGCCCCTACACCCCCCGGATTGGATCGGGCACGTGCGGCAGTCACGCGCGACTGCCCTCCACCCACTCCCGCCCCGCCGTCCACCAATCGCCCTTGCTGCTGTGAACTGCCCGACGAACTCCCTGCCACTCCCGCGCCCTCGCCGACAACCCGCCACTCGCTCTTCCTACCATGCGCTTGCTGCATTCCCTGCATGCTTGGCCCAGTTTGGATTTGCACCCCAACCGCGCTCTCCATCTGCAGCTCCTTGAGCTGCTAGATGGCGGACGCTCGTAACGAAGCTCGCCCCTACTTTTTCCTCTCCTTGTACCCCTTCCACCCTCTCACCCTCCCTCGCTCGGTCGCGAGCTCGCTCTTCCAGCTCGATCCTACGACGAAGCCACCCCTCTTTTTCTTTTCCCTCCCCCCCTCTCCCACCCCCCCGCACCCCCAAGCGGGGGAGCTCCGATCCCTACCGACAACTTCCCAGACCTGCGGTTCTCGATATCAGTGAGGACGGAGTTATCCAATATGCGGGAACACCTACCGTCTGCGGCTTACGCATCGCAACTTAGTTAATGAGCGCCATACGCCCTCCTCATTATCGATCCGTCGACGACCTTCCACTCCCCCCTCTCCACTCCAGCAAAAAAAGGTGATCCTCGAAAAATAATCACCACTTCTACCTTCTCCTACGTTCACTTACGACATTTAAGCGGTGGCCCATACGTAAAATAATCCCCACACGCTGCCCCTCTCTCTCTCTCTCTCTCTCTCTCTCTCTCTCTCTCTCTCTCTCTCTCTCTCTCTCTCTCTCTCTCTCTCTCTCTCTCTCTCTCNTCTCTCTCTCTCTCTCTCTCTCTCTCTCTCTCTCTCTCTCTCTCTCTCTCTCTCTCTCTCTCTCTCTCTCTCTCTCTCTCGCTCTCGCTCTCTCCCACACAGGTACCGCCTTGCCCTGCCTCCTCCGCCGACTGCCTACACCTCTTCCGCTCACGAACGAGCCACAAAAATTCTGGCCCGCATACCAATCAGAAATGAAGTCCGAGGTATCATCCGTTGCGGCCGCAAAGGAGAGCATCCACTGCCAACATAAGTGCCAGGACCAACGAATACAGGGTTCAATTGCCTCCAACTACACCTGACAACTCCATTACCACTTCTCCATACTTCGTATCGTCCTAAAAGAACAACCCTTACGACGATGTCCCCAAGCAGCCCCACCAAAGAGAGGATGACAGAGGACTGCCTTGGCTCCCGTACCTCTCTTGACGGAAAGCAAAAGAACAGAGGGGAGGAGTCCAACACGAATGGGAGAGTGATGAAAAGCAGGTCGAAAGTGCGGCAGAGAGAAAACCAGAAGCGGTCGAAGAAGAAAGGACCCCCAGTGAAGAGAACCAGACCGGAGGACCTGACAAGGCCTTGAGGTGACTGAAGCACTGAAGAGATTTAGGGAAGATGCGCGGCCGATTAGGTCTCCTCAGCTGATGGATGCTTCTCAGATGTGACTACGTACGTGGAAGAAGGAATGGATAGAAGGAAGGGAGACATCACTGCTAGCCTTCGCTGGCTCTCAACTCAATTTTAAACGATCTTCCCACAGGTCCCGTGGTGATCCAATAGACGTCGTCAACCCCACACCCTGGAAAAACGGATCCACAACAATGTCTGGGCCGAATGACAGACGATCATATGAACACTTGCCCGCCAGCACTGCCGGATATGCCCCAAAATTGAAAGAAAACCCTCGCGATATACATACAGTCCTTGCGTCATCCGACAAGCTGGACCTTCCTTTTCAGACACAGAACTTCCCACTAGAGAAGAAATAGCGAGGACGCCGGATGCCGCTCCAGGTCGGCCACAACAAGTGCAGCATCAGAAAAACGATCAATCAGCAATAAACCGTCGGGAGAAGAGGGGCGGAGCCGAGAGAGAGAAGCGGAGTCGATATGAAGAGGGGAAGCGAATAGATAGCGGAGGAAAAATGGAGGCGACCGCAGATGTCTTCGTGGTATTCTCAAAACAATCAGCAGATTACGCAGCGATGAGCGCTGACAAATAACCCCAAACCACCGAACTTGCCCGTGTGAAGAAAAGGGAAAGGGAAAGACGCAGAGACAGAAAGAAAGAAAGCGAAAGAGAGAGAGAAGAGAGGAAGAGAGAGAGAGAGAGAGAGTGACCGAGAGGAGAGACAAAGAGAGTGACCGGGAGAGACAAAGGTCGATGGGGAATGCAGGGCTGCTATTGTGGACGACGTGAGGAAGAATACCAGCGTGAAAAGAGGAAAGGCGGAGCCGCGCCGATGATCTGCACACGCGCGCACTTCACCCCCTATCACCGGCATGGACAGAAAACCACCACCAGCCCAACTCCGTCTCCCAACTCCAGCTTTGCCAAGCCTCCGACGGGAAGAACAAGGCGCCGGCCAACAAACCAAATCGCCAAACAACCGCATGCCAAGGGAACGGGAAAAGTAACCCCTGCACAGGAGGCGCGATGGCCTGGGTCACGCCCCCCGCTTGTCTGCCTGCCCGCCTGCCCGCCCGCCCGCCCGCCTGCCAGCTCCGGAAACCATCTATGAAAACGAAGGAATACCGCGATGGCGTTCCGCGCCCACCGCACCTCCGCCCCTGCCCTTCCCCGCAGTCGCGCTACGACAACATACCGGTGATGAAATCAAACCGAGGCTCCAAAAACTCCCACACGAGCCTCAACTCCCCGACACGGAGCGCAGCTGGACACAGGCACGCAACTGATGGCAGATTAGGGAACAGTCAGGTCAGCCGGACGGCTCCCACACCCTCTCCCGTGGCATCCTCGAGTCTGTCTGATGAGGACAGCTCCGCGACGCGCAACCTTACGAAGAGCCGCCGGGGGACCACTCACGCTCTAGAGCTCTTGGGCCCGGCTACTGTCTATGCGCTGATGGAGTTGCGCAGAACCACTGGTGCAGAGGCAAGTTCCCGCATACCCCAAATAAATAAAAGGCCTGGGTGGTATAATCGGACAACCCGACCCGCCATCCTACTCGCATACACAATGTAGGTCCTCCAAATCCAAAGACAAAGATAATGAATGTGAAACTTCAGTTACACCCAGAAAAAGATGGCTCCCGAAAAAGAAAAAGAAAAAAAAAGATGGCTCCCGAAAAAGAAAAAGAAAAAAAAAGATGGCATGGCAGCTGGGCACACTCCAGATGCAACTTCCACGTTGTCCGGGACACGTTAGGCATGGAGCTTCCGTGTACACCCAAATCACTGGGTCGGCCGAAGCTGCTGCGCTGCGCAACATTTCACTAATTGACTGAGAGCGGTAGCGCAGCCAAGGGTAGGCCCGGGTCGTCCCCGTTTTTTTGCTTATTTGGAACTTGCTCGAATTGGCCCGGGCGGTACCGAGACGTTTTTGAGCCTTTTGGGGCCTTCGCCACACAGACTCTTGAAAGAGGAACTCTTGCGTCGGTGCTGCTTGCTCAAGCCAACGAGATGCAGAAAGGACAAACATTTAATTTTGTCGTTTTGTGAGCGGTTTTAGCTGACAGCTCTTGAGAATCATGACTCCTTCAAGGGGTCGGACGCTTGAAAAGCCGAGGGTTGCAGGCTGGGAAACTAAGTTTTTCAAGAGTTCCCTGTTGAAGATGAATTCAACTCTTGAAAAGGTCTGACAGCTCTTGAATCATTTCACTGTTTCAAGAGTGGTGTGGCGAGGCCCATAATCAGGGGCATTTTATTGGGGGGACGAAGCCCTCTCTCTCTCTCTCTCTCTCTCTCTCTCTCTCTCTCTCTCTC
>BFEA01000192.1:1448908-1499281 GCA_003427395.1 Chara braunii
CTGCAACATGCACCATGCCAGTGGTGGGGAGCACAAGGGCAGGAGCTGACCTAAAAAAAAAAAAAAAAACATGATATACAATTGGAACACAAAAGTTTTTCTTTTTCGAAATTCGAGTTGAAATGGTACACGTTGTATTCAAACACAACGCACACGTGTTCTATTCGAACTGCGCTTCTATTTGAGAAAAACTGTGGCGGACCCACCAGGTGTCGTGCTCCACCTGGGATAGAGATGGAGATGAGGGATGAGGGTGGAAAAAGATGACACAGTCCAACTCCCACGCAAGACTCCAACGCACGTACTCAAAACTGTGCGAATCTAGAATGATCCCAAGTACAGACTCTGGCTGTGGTATACCCCAGGGGACTGACTGGTACCGACAAAGGTATCGGCCTGGACTGGACTACCCCGAATACGACACAGGTTGTGAGAACAAGCCATGGGGCTGGTCTCACAGGCCAACCAGAGGTCTGCTACATGATCCTCGACCTGTGATGGATCGCCTAGATACAAACACGCTTCCACCAAAAAGCAGAACTCTACCAAAGAAAAGCAAACCCAATTATTATAGGATGCGGAGCAAGCTCCATGTTGAGTTTATGCGATGCATCCTAGGTAAGAAAATATCGCACAAACAATAATATCATAGCTAACAACCTAAGTGGAAGCAGAAAGCAACTAACTAGTATACATGTCATAGGAAATCAGAAAGTAATGACAACTAAATCCTAGAATGTTGGAGGCAGAGACCTCAGTCTGAGAGCAACAAAACAATAACAAGACAACCATATGTCACAGGAAGGGTGTGCCGCATACCACAGGGGGACGGTCTCTAAGGATGGCAAATACATCCTAGGGAACTCCTAGGGGCATCCACACATAATGACAAGGAGACACATGTCATCAGGCTCAACGAGGGTAGGGAACCGGGAGTGACCAAAACCAATGACCCTAACAGATAGACCATCAGGGCGGGTAATGCTCGACTAAAGGGGTGACCGCTATGTAAGGTTAACCATGCAAGGAAAAAAGGGAGTCTGGTATACTGGACGCACCTAGATGAAGCATGCAAGGCTGCCTAACTAGGGCATGAGGGTCGACAGAGGGTAGAAAAAGTGATGGGTAAGGGAATCATGCAAATGACTCCTTAAGTGAGGGAAGTCAGAGCTAGATCCGTAAGTTGGGAAGCCAGAGCAACGCTACGGTCCAGATGCCTATGCATATACCACGAGAGTGCCCAACTCAGAGGAACCTGGGTAAGGGAGACCATCAGGCAATACAACCAGGCTACTGTACAGGGTAAAGTGATAAGAGAATGACGACGTTTGAAGTAGGCAGAACTGATCGTGATGAAGTCCGTGGAGTTGCCAATGACGTCCATGAAGAGAAGTCCGGAATGTCGTCGAGGAAGAGCTACAACGTCAACGAGTTGAAGTAGAAAAATTGGAGTGGATGGAGGACTGAGAAGTCAAAGACCTGGAAAGAGAAGTCAGAGTTAATCGTTGTATCGAGCATAACGACGACGAGTGCGCTGTGGATGCTCAGAAGCATCTGGCTGCAGCTGAATGTCTGCCTAAGATGGAGCAGGCTCCCCTTCAACGATCTCCTCAGCCGAGGGAGAAGGAAAAGGGTCAGTGGGCTGAGGAGGAGCCGTAAACTCAGCACGGCAGGCACAGTCATAGGCACGCACCAACATGCGAGCGTGCCGCAAGTGCTCGAGGGCCTCCCAAGTAGCCTCCTCATTAGGGTAACCCTTCCAATGTATGAGATACTCAATGTGCAGAGGGTTGTCATCGGTGACTCGACGAACAATGATATATGAAACGAGGAACTCCTTGTGGTCTTCCACCATGATGGGTGGAGGGCGCTCGTATGGTCGTCCAATGAAATGCTCAGACGGTCTGTAGTAGAGACGCAGTAACGAGACGTGGTAGATATCGTGCACACGAGCCTGGCATAGGTAGTCGGGCAACTTCACACGAAAGTTGACCAGGTTAGATGCCGTATCAGAACCGACGGCAAGGAAAATGCAGCATGGGCCAAAGAAGCGATGTCGAAACTTGCGAAGCGTGTCCACTTTGAGCTGTAAGTGGCGGGCGTCGACAAGCACATCATCACTGACTTTGAATGGATGATCCATCCTCGATCAGTTTTTATATGCGGCCATGCGAGTCTGGGAAAGGGTGTCGGAGCTGACACCCTAACAAGGGTATCCGCTCATGATTTTGTAGTCGACACAACGTTGGCACCAACAAATAGGCTGAAGACGGCTAAAAACGAGAAATGAGGCAAATCCCTCAATTGTTATGATCGAGGAAGTTTTGCCAGCGCAAGCGCCGAAACACGGCGCGCACAGACTAGAGTCGATGGTCAATTTTTTTTGAATAATCGCCTGCCTTGTCGTGGCAAACGCCGAGGAGGTAAAGATTAGGGGATTGGAATTCTGAATGACCACGCACGCCCCTTTGATCCGCGCAAAGACTGGAGAAGGATTAATAAATTAAACCGCCGACCACAAAGGCCGGAAGGTTAGTCTAACGGAAAGGGAGTCGCGCAGGATGCGGCGATGGCACACCAAGTCAGTAGGCTCCGGCTAAAGCATCAAAGTACGAGCATGCCTTATGACCAGGGCAGCCGAGAGGGGCCTGCTGCCTACTATACTAGACAGCGACGGCTGGTAAAAGACCCAAACCAACCTTAGAAAACTGGTTGTGACCCTATTACACCAATAAGCCCGCTCTATACTCTACTTATAGCAAGGTTGCTCCTAATCTAATCGAATTAGGAGCTAGCCCAGTAGGTATAAGTGTGGATTGATATGTTAGGGATTTAGGGATCAAGTCTCGGACTAGCTCTTTTTGCAGCCCGCCCGACCACCACTTCGAGCTGCCCTGAGGAGATAGGACTCGAACCTGTGACCTCAAATTCGAGAGTTGTTACGGTTAAGCCCGTTGTGACAGTCGGCACAACGGGGTAGTTAGCAGTTAGAGTCTCCCTTTCGTTTTTATTTTTATTTGTCAGATTTTTTTTTTTTTTTTTTTTTTTTTTTTTTTTTTTTATTTGGGCACCGTGGGTTATCTCCGCTGCATCACCTTTTGTAGATTTACCTCCTAATCCCGGGTAGGTTCAACGAAAGTAATATGAACCACATGTCGGGAGAAGGAAGCCGGAGGAGTAAGGGGCTAGGCGAAAAGAACAGCAACAAACGCACAGCCCAGTAAGCGAGAAAACGGACTAAGTAGGGAGTCAGGGTGCAGGCGTGAGCATTCGTGAATGCGCAAGCGAATGCGAGAATAGCAGATGCTAGCGTGGGCCTTTGTAGACATACGAGTAAGCACGAACGAGCGGTTTGCGCTATCGTGCGAGCACACAGGAAGCGAGTAGGGGAAGGGAAGGGAGAAGTGAAGGAAGGGGAGAAAAAGAGCGAGAAGGGGGTGAGAAAGGAAGGAAAAACTTAGATGAGGGAAAGGAGAGTGAGCTCGACGGTAATTGAAGCAGAGAGGAAGGGACTAGACCAGGAAAGGAGGAAGGAGAGAGAGAAAGACGAAGAAGAAGAAGTAGACAAGGGGGAAGAAGAAGCAGGAAAAAAAGGGAGGAGGAAAAACTACTTACCTGATCCTGCAGATAAGTGGACGCAGCATTCCACGCTCGTAGATAGGGGAGACGGAGTTGACATCCCTGAGGATCGGCTTCGGCACCCTCATTCCATAAGGGGTGGTTGCGGGTTGACGTGGTTTTTGTTTTCAAGGCCGCCCTCACACGACGAAGCCTTCCAACAAGATAAGGAAGTGCCGAGACTCGAGTGAAGACTCAGCATTTCGTCGCCATCCGAGGAGCATTGTGGGCGACGCACCGGCTAACTGGTAAGTCTGCAACCCGCACCTCACCACACGCTACATGAATCGATAGAATGAGCAAATCAAAAAGTGACAGTGTATGTTTCCACGTTTCAGCAGAAGATTCATTCCGTACTGGCTCGTCCTATCGATGGAGTGTGTGTGTGTGTGTGTGTGTGTGTGTGTGTGTGTGTGTGTGTGTGAGCATGCCTGTACATGCTCGTACGTATGAAGGATGTGTGTATGTGCGTACTCCCGCCCCGCGACTCTCTCATGCTATCCCGTTGATCGGGCAAGCCAACCGAATGGGTCTACCCTTTTGGAACGTGAAAATATACATTGTCGAACTCGTGTGTTTGAGCATGTATGGGAAAGTGTGTGTGTGTGAGGTACATGGTTCGTTATACATTCGCCAAGAGGGTGAGCTAAATGAATCTGTCATTGAGGTTAGTGAAGATGCAATGCTGCTTGGGTGTGTGTGAGTATGGAAGCGTGGAAAGGGGAGAAAGACTTGCCTGATTACGAATGACTATAGTCGCGATAGTCAGGCGTTCAAACACCCCTCATATGACACACTTCACTCCAATTGTATCAGGCCCGGAAAATCACTAGTATACGTTTTACTCTATCTGTGCTATTATCATTATTATTTATTATTATTTATATTATTATTATTACTATTATTTATCAATGTTATTATTAATGTTACTAGTATTTCTATTAGTAGTCATGGATTCACGATGAACTTCAGGAGTGTCGTTTGATTCGTTTGTTCGAAAACGAGGGTAAAAAAATGCGCAAAATAGGTGGGAGAAAGGAGGGATCTCGGACGTGAGCAGCAGCCAACGCTAGAGAGAGCATATGCTAGCAAATGCGATCTTATAGAGTGCAAAGGCAGTGCGGTCGTGAAGATAAGGCGGGAGGGGACAAAAGCAAGTATAGGAGGGGGATAAGTATAAAGAAGTGAGAAAGGAAAAAAGGGAAGGGAGAAAGGTAAAAAGGAGAAGAGGAAAAAGGAGAAGAAGAAGGAGGCGAAGAAGAGAAAGAGGGAAAGGTGAGAGAAAGAGAGACGACTAAGTCTCCCACCCGCTGCTCGACGCACGCTGTTTGGATCGATAGAATGGGGCAAATCATAAAGTGGCAGTGTATATTTCCCCGTTTCGACAGAAGATTCATTCCGATTTTTCTCATCCTATCGATTGAATGTGTGTGTGTGAGACGGTCATGATTCGACCAAGGAGAGAGAGAGAGAGGCGGTAAGTCTCCAATCTTGGGCAGTAGCTAAGTCTCCCTCCCGCACCCCTGATGCACGTTGCTAGATCGATAGGATGAGCAAATCGAAAAGTGACAGTGTATATTTTCGCGTTTCAGCAGAAGATTCATTTCGTTTTTTTGCTCATCCTATCGATGGAATGGGTACGTGAGTGTATGAGTATGCCGGAGAAAGAGAGAGAGAGAGAAAGAGAGAGAAGGAGAGAGAAAGGGGGAGGGAGGAAGGAAAAGAGGGTGTGTGTGACGATCCCTGGGTACACGTGGCATTTGCGCGTGCGGGATTGAGGAAGGGAGTGGTGTGAGAGATTTACCTGGTGCGTGAAGCGTGCGGCATTGGCCGCTATCTGCTCGTACTCCCGGAAGAGCTGTTGTCGTCATCATTGTAGATATAGGCTAGATAAGATCTGCCATCTGTGATCTGGGCGCCGAGCGCCAAGTAGGAAGTCGACATTGGTGCTTGTTGATGATGAGGAGACTATTCCAGCATTGTCATTTACGAGTTGTTATTTGGAGGAATTCGTTATGCGATTCTGCTGTGGATTCGAGGTCACGACTGACCGGTCTTCCATATATTTTGATGAAGTTCACTATTGCTCATTTTTCTTGCATTTTATTATTATTATTATTATTATTATTATTATTTAGTACATGTGGTTTTGGCTGCTAGTGGCATCCGTGAGTTAGGGAACGAGGTTGTGAGTATAGCGAGAGACATACCTGGTGCCGGAAGCATGAGGCATTGACCGCTGTATGCTCGTATTTGGGAGAGTTGTTGTCGTCAACTTTTGCTTTGTAGTATAGGCTAGTTAGGATCTGACACGTGTAGTCTGGGCGCCGAGCGCCAGATAGAATGTCAACTCTGGTTCGTCGATGATGATGAGGGTGTTATTTCAGCGTTGTGAATTATGAACTCGTGATGTGTTTTTTTGGTGATTCTCGTGATGCAATACCTTGGTTGAGTCAAAGTCAGGATTTATCTGGAATCATAGGTCTGATGCTGTTTTGATATTGCAAGTTATTATTATAATAATAATTATTATTATTGTTATTATTATTATTATCGTTATTATTATTATCATTATTACTATTATCATTATTAGTATTATATTATTATTATTATTGTTAATATTGTTATTAGTATTATCATTATTATTATATGATTATTATGGTCATTATTATTATTGTTATTATTATTATTATTATATTATTATCGTTATTATTATAAGAATTGTTATTAGTATTATCATTATTGCTATATGATTATTATGGTTATTATTATTATTATTATTATTATTATTATTATTATTATTATTAGGGAGAGAGAGAGAGAAAGTAATCAGTGATGGAACTTGCCTGATTGGTTGAGGCAAGATCTGTTTGTATTTGGAAGGTTTGTTGCCATTGTCATTCGACACTGTAGTATAGGCAATCCAGGATCTGTCGTTTGTAGTATGGGCACCATAGGGAGAACAACACTTGAGAGAGAGAGAGAGAGGGAGATTGGGCGGAAGCCAGGGGAACTTACCTGCAGCCCTGTTACTCCGGCTTCGTCTTCGCGGTACCTGCAGCACAACGCCAACAGTGCCTGGCCGTAACAGAGAGAGGGAGGTCGTCTTCTTCCTCTTGTCAGTCCACCATCTCCATCTCCCCCTCTAATCAGCTGACTTCGCTAAATCTGCAGACTACGAGAGAGAGAGAGAGAGAGAGAGAGAGAGAGAGAGAGAGAGAGAGAGAGAGAGAGAGAGAGAGAGATTGGGGGCTTTGGGACCTAACTACAGTTGGATCCAGACTCGACATTGGGTTTTAGACGATTGATGAGGGACTATTTGGGACCTGTACCGAAGACCTGCCGTTGACCACATTCCCATCTTCCCCTCCTCTTCGTCTAACCCCTCTTCTCTTCATCATTATATGATTGAGGACTGGCGCATTTCTTCCTGTAGGAGTGCCAGACCCCTTCACACCACAGAATGATGATGATGAGTGCTTAGTCTGCATCGCAACATTGATTGGTTTGACCATAGTTATTATAGACTCCCACTGAGCTATCCGATGCTATGTGAGAGAGGCCGGTATTTGTTATGGTCTGTACCATTACGGTATGAGAGAGAGAGAGAGAAGAAGTAAGGAAGCATAAACAAAAATAGGCAGACGAACAATACGACACAGACAAACAAAATAACATATTAGACAGACAGACAAACAAATACACAGATAAGCGGACAGACAATAGACAAAACCGACGCAGGCATGCACATACAAGCAGACGCCGAACAATCAAACAAGACCAAAAACACGTACAGTATCAGACAGAAGCATTTATAAAAAAAAATTGAGGACTGACGAACGCAAACAAGCAGGTAAACAGACAGGCACGAACAGATGGACAGACAGTGGCAGACAAACGTATGACCAGTGATGGAGGGTGAACAGGCAAAGAGACGAACAAGAAACAGACAGAAGAGACAACCTTTCGAACGGACACAGCCAGCAGAAGATAGATAGATACGGCCGACCAGGCAAACTGATTTTGACAGACAAGTACACACATACAGGCACTCAGACGTGAGAAAAAATGACAAACACAGACTGAGAACCAAATAGATTCGAGCATTTAACCAAACAGACATGGGTAAACAGGCAGATGCCGTCCACTAGACAGACGGCCAGACACAGTGTCTGACAGACAGACAGATAAAACACAAACAAACAGGCACAGATATACAAACGCAGGTGACCATAACCGATAGACGGACCGACATACACAGTCGAACCAACAGACGGAGATATAAGGACAAGCAGACAGCCAGGCCCCGGGGAACAGAGAGCGAACCAAAGTATGATCCTAGACTACGAAAAGACCAGCTGGCCTACCATAAGTTCAGGCGGATTGCTCAGTTACTATAAGTGCGGGGGTATGGGTGCACTTGTGCACCATAATGAAGGGCAGAGCACTGGAGCCAAAGCTCCGAGCGAAGGAGAGATACGAGAAGAAAAGAGGAAGAGATAGGTGTGAACCAGTACAAACAGACACAGTAGGTAGAACAGACAGACAGTTGGACTTCGTCTGTGTGTATAAGTATGAAAAGAGAGTGAGAGGGTGAGAAACAGGAACAGGTATACAGAGGGACAGTGGCGGACAGGCAAACAGGACCGAAACAGAGAGACGTAGGCAGTCAAACAAACACATGCAACTACGCAAACAAACAGACACGGGGGCAAACAAGGCAGGGAGAAAGTCAAACATTAGACAACGGCATGGAATATTGTGTTCGTTTGGACTAAAGGCTTGGACGTTGCCTCGTGAATTCACTGTACCAACCTTATTGGGTGGAATCCCGGTGCCTTTGTGCTCCCTGTTCGTACACAACTACCAGGGTATCTGTGTGATTTTGCAACTTGGTTTACTGTACATCGCTCCCATTCATGCTCCTTGTAGATGAGTAATCAACTCATGCTGATTACGTCCCTACTCTTTGGGCACCGAATGGTCGGAAGGATGTCTGAGTTACAGTGATCTCGACCGGTTGCCATTTGGGGTGAAGTTCATTGAACCTTACCGTTTAGAAGAAAGGTAAAAACACGCAAAAAAGGGAGAAAAAGAAGAGGAGGGAAAGATGAAGAAGAAGGAGGAAAACGAAGGGAGACAGTCAGACACACAGTCAAACACAGTCTGGCATGCGGTCAGATACACGGTCAGACACGCAGACAACCACACAGACGGACAGAGGGCAACAAGGCAGGATTGACATAACAGACAAACACAGGCTAACAGGCAAACAAACGGACAAACACAAACAAAGTGACGTACACTCAGAAAGAGTATATAGAGAGAGACTTACCTGATTGCAGCCCGCAAAAGTTGACATCTTTATACAGCTCGGTTTCGCTGTGGACGTCAACGACTGCATTGTCAATTCATAGATTGGTAGTAGTTGTATGGTAGTAGTCTGGGTGCCGAGCATCAAGTAGAAGTGAGACCTTGGATACTTGTGATGATGATGATAAGAGCAGGCGCTCTTTATCGATCGGATTCAGTTTTCTGGTTCTCCGTTCGGTATAATGTCGGTGTGGTGCTGCTTTCTGGATATTGAAATGATATATGACATTCAATATAATTGTGCATTCTAAAAATGGTCATTATTAGTGTCATTATTATTATTATTATTATTATTATTATTATTATTGTTATTATTATTGTTATTATTATTGTTATTATTATTATTATTTCAGTAATCGTGGCCCCGGCAAGCCTCGGGCCCGCCCTAAGAGAAGGCAGGCCTGAATATCCGTGAGAGGCGCCTACCTCTGCAGTGCCTGATGTGGGGCTCAGAGAAGCTGCTGCAGGCTAGTTGGTTGAAGTACAGCCTGTGCGTCACCCTGGGCTCTCCCAGAAGAGGTAGCTGCGTCAGGCAGGTGAGCCCAGGACATGGGTTGGTGTGTCCAGGGCACATGTAGCATGAGGACGACACATTAAGTGACCACGAGCCGAAGAGATTGCAACCTTGTCACATCCTCCGTTCGCAGGTGCTGAGTGGGGTGGGTCGCGGTCAGACTGCACGACGCCAGTGGGCCATGGCTAGGCACGCGGAACAGCAAGCGTGCACCCACATAGGCTTGCAAGCGGGCGCACGGGACATCGAGCATGTGCCCACACGGTCTTGCGAGCAGGCAGGGCAGCAGTTACACACGTGTGGTCTTTAGGATAAGCACGAAGAATAGCAAGCGGAATAAGGAAGTGAAAAGGACAAAGATCTCCAACCAGGTGACACATCAATAAGACGTCCACGCTCGCTTGTTCACTGGAAGGCTAATCAGAACATTTGACAAAAAATATAGTACTCCGATATTATTATTATTATTATTATTATTATTGTTATTATCATTATCGCGACTATTATTACTATTATCATTATTATTGTTGTTAATACTATAAATAATTACGAGTATTATAGTTATTATTGTCCTATTATGATTATTGTTTTGCTTATTACTATTGATATTATTATTATTATTATTATTATTATCATTATTTTCGTTTGTTTACTGTTGATATTCTTAAAACGCCACGAGTTGGGCGGAGGCCGAAAAGTGAAGAAAGCATGGGGTATTTAGGGAAGAGGGAGACAGGTGTTACGGTGTGATGGTGCCTGCCCCCTCCATCCTTCCCCATCTTTTGCGTTGGTTGGATCCTCTAAAACTATCTATCTCTTTGAATGTGATTGGCTGATCACGAGTTTTCACTTACATAATAGTAGTTTCTATTAACTTTAAGTACTCGCAATCAGTTGCATTGACCATACATCTCCGAATATAGGGCGATTGCGGGAGCTCTGCCGAAGTTCAGGAGGAACTCTCGAGGCAGGGAACCGTGAGGTACTCGTTACCTAACCCTTCCCATATACCCTTACAGGCTACGCCCTTCTATTGAACTACCTGTATGATTGTATGACATAATGCTTGTACCTTCTTCAGGACTAAGATAATCAAAAGGGAGGAAGAATATATGATTGGAATAAGAATCCTGCCTGGTGAGATGGAAGGAACCTAAATTAACTAAGAAAGAACCTAGACTGTTTGGACGTGAAGAAGGAAGTAGGGCGATGGAGGTTCATGTGTGCGCCGTCGTGCTACTTGGGCACGCACTGACTTTACTAAGGGTTGACACTTAGGTACTCATGTGTGAGCTACCTTACTATCTGCCAGATCGAATGTCGTCGTGAAGGGCAGATGTGTCTGACAATCACTTATGAAATTAATTAGGAACTCTCCACCGGATCGACGGTCGTCGCGACGGGAAGGGGGTTCGAACAATAACCTAGGAACTAAATTAGTTGCTCTCTACCGTAACGACTGTCGTCGTGACGGAGAGAAGGTACTAACAAATACTTATGAATTAGTCTAGGTGCTCTCTACCGGATCGACTATCGTCGTGATGGGACGAGGGTACAAACAAAATACTTATAAACTAATCTAAGGACTCTCTACCGGATTGACTGTTGTCGTGATGGGACGAGGGTAAAAACTAAATACTCATGAACTAATCTAAGTACTCTCTACCGGATCGATTGTCGTCGTGATGGGACGGGGGTACAAACAAATACTTATGGACTAAAATAAGTACTCTCTACCAGATCGACTCTCGTCGTGATGGGACGAGGGTACAAACAAGTGCTTATGAACTAAAGTAGGTACTCTCTACCAGATCGACTGTCGTCGTGACGGGAGGAGGGTTCTAACACTGAGTTATGAGCTAACTTAGGTGCTCATGTGTGAGTTACCTTACTAACTGCCGGATCGACTGTCATCGTGATGGTATTAGGTGTCTGATATTTAGAAATAATAAAGGCAGGCTCTTGTACGGGTCGCCCTGTTAACACACCAGACGAGTCTCAGACGGCAGTAGAAAACCCATGTATAGGTTGGACACTTGCCTTATGAAACTGGGATGATTGACACAATCTGAAGGTGGTGGTACTCCCGTGTGTGCTTCCTCACCACCTTGAGTAACTAGGATCTGCTTGATTGTGAAAAGTGTACTCAGGAGATTTCGGTACTAACTTCCTTTCTTATTAACGACTCAGGAAGTTTCGGCTTTTGTACTTATTTAAGGTGGTGTAGGAGGCTTGAAGGAGGGTCATCCTATTCACACGCTTGAGTCTAAGGCTGACTAACAACCTGTAAAGAGTAGGAATTCACATTTCTACTATTTTTTTCCTAGCTTACTTACCCTCAAACAGTCCGACCACCAGACCGGTAGTAGGGAGACTTCTGTAGGAGTCGTTCTATTACTTGTTTAACAGATGGACTACTCATTACCCAAGGAAAGCAGTAGAGGGGTCTCTGTTGGGGTCTGTCTATTACCTACATGATTCTGTATTAACTTACGAGAAGGGTGCTCCTGTAGGAATACCCTAGACACTCGTCTTCTGTCCAAACTAACCCGGTCTTACGTCGGTCAACTTCGAAAGGGCAACAGGATACCCTTGTCAGGATCATCGTAATGCTCTAATGAAAAGGACCTTGTCGCGTGATAGTAGGAGGCTCTTGTGCAGGTCGCCTATTATTCACGCAGACCGTTATTAACCTCTGGGAAAAGGGATAACATCCGGATCTTTCGGAAGGATACCTAAAGCAAGTAGCAGGGTGCTTCTGTAGGAGCCTTAACTATCTGTTGAAGGAAGAATGCTCATGTGTGAGCTATCCTGTTATATTGAGCAGATCTTATGTACACATTGAGGGAAACTAAACAGGGGATCGAATACTTATGTGTGACTTACTCACCTGTCTGTTCGACTGACAGATTGCTTGGTATTGGCTGAGTAGCAAAAAATTCATGTTTGAATCGATCTACTACTTGAGTATATCAAGACAAATTGAAGAGAAATGAAAGAACAATGCTCTTGTTGAAGCAAGGACTTCACATATATAGGAAAAGAAACAAGGTAAGAAGATAGGACCGCGGGAGAAAAAAACTTAAGAACCACTGCGTAGTCCATAATTGTCCATGACTTTCGGATGGAAGGCCATGACGATGAATGAGTTATATCTCATCGTCTTAAGTGCCAAACGGTGCGCTTATCTCCAAGGGAGAAAATGCAAGGACTAAGAGTAGGGTAAACATGAGTTTCCCTAAAGACGACTTAGGACCCAAGCATGAGACTCCTTGAGAGAAAGGAGAGAGTGGCAGACAACTTAGGGTAGGGTTGTGAGAGTAAAACTAAGGATTAGACCTAGGGTGTTGATCCCAGAGCTCACTACCCATGTCTAAGGGCTTGACCCTTAGATATCAATATGTGGAAAATCGAGTGTGGGTGTTGAATCTTTGTTGACCTGTGTGTGTGCAGGTTCCTGATTATCTACTGCGTTCGAAGGAAAAGGTTCTACAGAAAGGACCCAATTTTCTGTTATCTTTCGATAACAGGTCGGTTGTTACCGATTCAACTTTTCCCCTTTGACTTGATACCCACTTCTAAAGTCAAACCCTGTGGTCAGTAAAACTGTCACATGTGGTCATTGCCTAAATGGTCCTGGTCACTCTCAAGGGTCCTTTGAAGAAATGTGACGGGGCTGGGCTTACGTCTCAGGAAAGATAGGGCTGTCGTAGATGGTTTGGGAAGTGAGGGACGAGGTCAATGGTTGATGGTTGACGCCGTTAGTGCATGGCATGTGAAATGTCTTTGCATCATTCTGTGCAGATCTGTTTTGTGCGTGACTTTGGATTGAACTGGACCTGGTCTGTTGAGGAGTTTCGGACACACGACACTTGTGAAAGTGGGAAGGGTTCTCGGCGGTAATACTTCCATATTCATCATATGTCCGACTTAACTATTCTGATGTTCAGTTAAGTCCTAACTTGTTAAAAAAGATAGGGAGCTCTTTGGTAGAAAGAAGGTTTGAGTGGTAATGGTCATAGAGAATAATACATTACGCAGTAGCGGAAATACACTGCCTTATTAAAAGTTCGACCTTAATATCTAACGGGTCAGTTCTAGGCGTCTTACCGCGCGTATCCCATTTTACGCTACAGCGATCGAGCAAACGCCCTCGGCCGACCTACCTTTACAAAGATATGTAAAAGTCTTCGCATGTGGGCCGGTAGCTCAGCAGGGATACGCCTATCAGAGGGTGGTGACAACCCCTCGGGTAGAGGTAAGTTGTACCTCGTGGCTCCCCGACCTATCGTGGGGTGTCATGTGAGGTATAGCACGCGCGCACGGTCGGAGTGGTGACTAGTTGTTCTTCAAGAAATAAATCCTGCGTGACACGATCATGAGGTTCAGCGCTCTCAACGGGGTGTGGGACGGCCGCGCGCGACAGTTGGCGCCGTTGCCGGGGACCTTCAGTTGCCTGTCGGGGTGCTATGTGAACGGACCTGGGTGTGGTTAATTGAAGCTCTAGCAAAACAACAAGTAAAAGAGGTGGAGTAGTGTTCGCCAGGTAGTAAGGATAAAAATAATTGTCGATACGAACCTTGTGTCAGAGAGAAGTGCTTTGAGATGAGACGAGTGTAAGGCTACACGCCATATATATATATCATTGCAACGAGTTGTAATTTCGATAAGTGGCAAGATACCTGTTCCTTTTGACTGTTGAAGAGGGAGCATACATAATAATTTATAACGAAAGAGCCAAATTATATAATAGAGGCTAACACGTCTAGACGAGCCGCTTCCGGTTATAATCATACCTTCTAATTTTTAAGGATTATTAGGCAAGTAGCTATACTACACAATCATTTTGTATTCCCTCAAATCCGTACGTATTCTGAGATTAGGTATCACCCTAATTAGTAAGCATCTGGATACTCCCTTAAGTAGAACTTTTAGCAATGCTTCGCGGGTCTGGAACTGGAAGGGGAAGAGGTGGACGACACGGAAAAGAGGCGGAAAAACCAATTGATTTGACAAGGGAAAGGGAAGAGTGAGAGAAAGAAGAGGAGGAGGAGGAAAAATGAGAGGGGGTGCGTTTGCGACGGCATCTGGAAGATTTTCGTGAGCGCACACCTTCCCCTGAAAATATGGCGTATTATTCCTATAAGTATGAACAACACTATGACGCTCCGCCACCACGGTTTGAGCTACATTCTTCTCGTTCGTATCCTGTGCCATCCTCTTCCATGGCACGCCGCCCTCAACAAATGGCTATAATTCCTCAGCCACCTTAGCCTGCCCTTCCTCCTCCGCCGCCAGATGTGCCCGATTCGCCGGTGGTATCTCAGAGCGTGCCAGCAAACCATCGGTTGTATGTCACCATGACATTGTTCTTACTATGCCAGGTTGAGATATGCGGTCTGATCGCTTACCTGATATATAAGGGGATTATCTGAGAACCGCCTAGAAAGAGGGGATAAAGGTACAACGACGCCAGGATGTCTCTCGTTACTAATTGAAAACGATGGTCGAGGGAATCCATTTAAATAGGAAAGGGGAAGGTATCTAGATTGGGGAATATAATTTGGACTCTTATAACCCTTACTTAGATCAGGCGAGGATGAGCTAAAGAGTCTAGGGGTGTACCTGGGGAGTATGGGAGAAAAAATGTAGTAAGGGTATTATTAATAATGGAGAAAGAAGGGTTAATCCGTAGTAAGGGCACCAAAAGTTAATAACTAAGACAGTACGTTAATTGGTCGCTCATGTCTTGACATTTGTGAAAACAGATCATTAAAGGGGTTTTGTTCGGATTCAATCAAGACGCCTTACGCAGAGCAAGTTTCCAGGGTCGAAACACCAATTAGAAACGATAATGGGCTAGAAATGACATTGCCAAAAGGAAAAAGCAGAGCGGAACTTGACGAATCATGGTGAGGCTGCTCGTTAGGAAACGAGGCATTTATGTGGGTAGAAACAAGTTGGAGTTCAGTGGAGGGATGATGTAGTGTGAGAGTCACCCTCTACCTGGCTACCCGTCTCTGGAATAATTATGAATCGAGCCACGGTCAAGGAGAAGAAGAATATATGATGCTATTTACAGCAAGGGCAGAGACGACACTCAATATCTGGAGCCGGGAAGGTTCATGGAAGGACATAAGAGGAGTTATAAAGGAAATCAAAATGCTTCCGACCAAAGATTTTACTTTTCCGATCCGTTACCTTAGAACCACGCTCCCAGATTTCATTGTCATTGAGGTGTTTCTGGTTAGGGAAGAGTGGAGATGGCCGCTGAAGCAGCGCTGAAAGTACCTAATAGAGGATATGATTTTTCCACCCCGCATATGATTTACTACCTTTACCTGAAAATGGGTTCCGAGCTCACCAGGAGTGATTTTAACTACATACTGTCCATCGTAAACACATACGCTAAAGTCTATTTCATGGAAGAGAGATTTGGGTACTGGGAGAAGTTGAAAGAGGAAGTTCGCTCCGGGATCTGCGTGGATGGTATCCCAATCATGTTTGGGTTAGTCTATAACTTTTGGTCTGGGGACTGGGTGACGGTAGATGAAATGGAAGAAGAAGAGAGAGGGTTTATATTCTAAATGGGATGAAACACTGAGACATGAATGATGAGAAGGGAAAAGAAGGTGAAGGAAGATATTGCCTGTTTAAATTTGAAGGGGAAAAAGAGTGGGATGAAGAATGGAAAAAAATGTAATGAGAGGGCAGAGGAAAATCCCCTGAGTAGGATTAAGAAAAATAGGAGAAAATTTAAAATAAGGGGGTATGTCATCACAAAGTTGGACTTACGCGTAAGTATTGTGTGCCTTTTGTCTCTTTCTTCTGCACTACACAGGCCGCCAAAAATTCACGCAAGATGTCGTACGCCACTCAGGGAGTGGGGGTTGAGCTACCCTTCCGTGCCAGGCATGGTTTAAGGATGTCATTGCCCCAAGGGCTAAGCACGAGAGAGGAAGAAATCACCACATGGTGGGAAGCCCAGATTGGGCCAGAGACATTTGTGTGGGTAGAAATCGGGCACACTCCAAACGGAGAGAATATAATAGTTCAAGCAACCCTGTATATCTCATCGCACTTATGGAGGATGTACGACGTGGATTTGGCAGTAGGACACAGTCAACCGCTGTCCAGGTATCTCCTGACTACGGGAGCAATCCTTGAGGACAAAATCCGAGAGGAGAGATGGGGGGAGTTCGGACCAATTATACCAATGATAGAAGCTAGATGGGCGTCGGACTTTGTTTATCCCACCCGCTACGTAAAGGCTGTCCTTCCTGACTTCATCGTTAATGAAGTCTTTCACAGTCAGGCTAATGTAGAACAAGCAACCCTGACCGCCATAGCCGTACCCCTGGGAGGGTACAAATTTTTTACGCCCCAGGTTCTTTATTGTCTGTATTTGGAGATGGGACCAGATTTGGTTGACAAAGATTTTGAGGAAGTCCTGTCCACAGTAGATGCGTATGTTTGTGTCCACCATATGGAACCGAGACAAACTTATTGGAAGAAACTTAAGGCCGAAATGAAATTAAGGCGTGCGTTTTTGGCATCCCTATAATGTTCGGTATGGTGTATGATTCCTGGACGGGGGATGGTTATGTGCAGAAGAAATTGGAAGGGTACGTTGGTAAGCAATCTAAAAGCAGGAAAGATAAAATCGAGACCGTTTTTGACATGTCAGTCATCTAATCAGACTATAGGGGTAGTAGCTGGGGCTCGCAAAAATAAGAAACTAGTGTATACCAGTTAATGTCAAGGGAAAAAGTGAGATGAAAGTAAAAAGGGAGGAAATGGAAGATAGTTAAAACCATGGGCTGGACAGGGTTTTAGATAGCACCTTGGGAAGGGTAAAACACCCAAGGCCAAAAACTAAAAAGAAAGATAAGAGAACTGAGAGGTAATCTAAAAACCCGTCGTCTCTGCATGTGTATGACAGATTGACTGAGGACTGTGGAAAGACGATAGATGCCAATGGAGGACAGGGTTCCATTACAGCCACAGAGATCGTGCGACTACTGGAAAATAGGGCAATCAAAATGTCGCAACTGCCAAAGATAGAAATATTATCTTTTCAAGGAGCACAGGTGTCCCACTGGTTAGAGTTACTGGAACAGGTCTTCAATCAGCTAACATCAACTGAGAAATTCGCTCAGCTGTATGAATATGTATGGTGGGAGTGTCGCTCGGAAGTCGAAAGCCCAAGGGAGTTGGATTGAATTCAAGAAGGGAATGCAACGAGAATACAAGTTGGGGGATGGATTGCTAACATTCGACCATCTGCACAATTTAAATAGAAATTATTTTACTACGATAGGGGCGTTCGCAACGGCCGTTGAGAAGATGGCAGAGAGAGTCCCGGGACTTTTCGAGGAAATGCAGTGTGTCATTTTCCTGGGAAAGTTCTCAGGATATGAGACGATGAAACAAACACGAGGAGGTGCGCCAGGAAGGAAGATGTCTTGGGAAACGATAAAAAAAAATTTGGCTTCGGGAGACTTGGATCAGGTGTTCCACCATCAGGTGAAAATGGAGAGGAAGAAAAGGAAGGAAGTAAGCGCGATTCAGGGGGCGGATCTAGCCTTAGGAGGGGTCTTGAGCAGTTTGGCGGCTCAACTCAAGGAAACGAAGGAGCAAATGACGCCAGGGAAGGTAATGGCGGTTGGTCAAGCAACGAATAAAAGGAGATACGGGGAAGAGAACGAAGAAGACAAGGAAGAAGAGGAAGATGAGCCAGAACAGATAACCAAGACAAAAGTAGCCCAGAAGAAGATCAAGAACCAACCGACGGGAAAACAAGGAACTGGTAAAACACAGGGCTCTTAACAGACTGGTGTGTCCGGCGTCACAGAAGCACAAGCCCCCACTGCTCAACTCGCCCCATGACCAGTTGTGGCTTCTATGGGGGAATGACCAGGATTTTTCCCAGGGAATCAGTGGCCGGGATTTGGACAGATAGGCCTGTATCCGAATCTGCCCCAAATGCAAGGAGCAGGAGGGAGCACATGACAGACACAAGGATGGGTAACGAGTGAAGAATTGCCGCAGCAAGCTCAGCAGACACGCGGTAATCAAAACCAGAATCAGTTCCAAGGACAAGGACACAGATAAGGACAGAGTAGAGGTAGAAGCAGAGGAAGAGAAAATGGTCAAGGTGGAAGAGGATTTGGAGGGAGAGGACATAACGGACAAGGAGGAAGTTGGGGCAATCAGGGAGGCCCTCAGTCGGGGAACTATAATCAAGTGAGCTTTAACCAAGTCAGCCAAGGATATAACCAAGGGTATGGCCAGGGCTACGGTCAAGGCTATAACCAGAACTATGGTCGGGGGTTTGGTAGGAGTGATGGACAGTGAAATGGTCAGGGATACGGGCGAGGTTGGATAGATTATAGTGAGTGCACCTGTACCCACTGTCAAATCAAGGGGCATACCGTGAAGAAATGTCATGTTAGAAAAATGGACGAGGAGGATGGGGTAATTACGTCAAGCATAGAGGGAGAAGTGTACGATAAGCGAGGCACTCTCATTGACCCAAACATCCCTGGAGGCACAAGGAAGGAGGCGCTAAGGGTTGCGGGGTTAGGACCGAGTGCCCCCGTTATGTTTCGAATCTGGCAGGAAATGGAAGACTCTTTTATTAAGGTAGAAGATGTGACCGAGTTAGGAGAAAAGCTGAAGAAATGACTAAAGATAGGCCAGGAAGAAGAGGATGCTCCGTTGATCGAGCTTCAACCAAGAGAGGACGAAGTAGTCAGGGAGTCGGCAAAAGATACCATAGAGAGGATGAAAGACCTGATAGGTAAGATAGGAAGGCTGAATACCCGAATGATGGGTATATGTGAGGAAATCAAAATCATGGAGTTAAGAGCCCTGCACGTATTTACTGTGGGTCAGGGAAGTGGGGAAAAAAGACCTCGAGAACCCAATCCAAGGGCGCTAAGGGCGAGTTTGGCGGCAGGACCCGAGGCAACTTACCAAACCCTGAGGAGTTTCGTGCCATACACTGCTCGGCGAACTAAAGGAAGCAATGCGACTAAGGAAAAGGAGCAGGCTCCGCCTCCTCCTCTTGGTGAACCCTCTATTAACATAGGCGAAGAGGAAGAAGATCAGGATGAACAACTGAGAGAAGAAGAAGATAAGCGCGCTGAGCAGAGAGTCAAGAAACGGAAGCAGAGGGTTAAGGAAGGGAAAGAGAAGGCCGGGGAAAAGTCAAAGAAAAAGTGGAAGTATCAGACATCTATTGAAGAGGGGGTAGACCTTGAAAATTTGGTAAATAAGCTTCTCGACGGATATAACGATCTGCTGAATTTGAAGGAGATTTTGGCAACGGTCCTAAAGCTCAGACAACTAGTTAAAACAAAACTGACACGAAAGAGAGTGGCAACAGTAAGGTTGGGGGATTTGATTCCCAAAGAGGCAAACTGGACCATCGCAGGGAGCAAAATGGATTGGAAGTCCGTTGGGACAGGTTCTATTGAGGTTAATATTAGAGGAAGGGGATGCCCTTCAATGGTAGATACCGGGGCGGAAATGAATATTATGAATTCGGAGACGGCTGAGAGATTGGGATTGAAAGTTGATAAGAGCGACTTCGGATTCCTCAATGGAGCTAGTGGGAAGTCAGGCTATACAGGTGTCGCCTCAAACGTCATCGTGGAAGTAGGGCGGATTAAGGTCCGTTCCTGCTTCTACATTATGCCGAGTCTGGATCTTCCTATATTATTGGGGAGGTCATTCCTGTCGAGATCAGAAGCTCTCATCATGAATAAGCATGATGGAACTATGTACGTAATATTGTGCGACCCAGTGTGGGGGAATTTCGAAGTACTTACATGTAAGAATACGGGACCCCACTGCTCAAAGAATTGCCTCAACGCAGGGTCATACACGTTTGAAGAATCCGAGGGCATGAGAAGAGAATTAAAATGGGGATCAGATGAGGATGAAGAAGATGAAGAGGACGAGGGACTGGTTCTAGTGTATAGGCCACCCCCGCGAGGTGTAAAAATGTAGGGACCATATGACCAATCAAGCGGTCAACATTTTTTAGGGGTGGGCTCAAGCAAGGAAGCAAAAGGAGGTACAAGACAATAGATAAGAAGAGTCGTTCAGTCCCAGTATTAGTAACGCACGAAGAGAGTGTGTACTATGAGCAGGAGAAAGAATTGATAAGACAAATAAAAGAAAAGTGGGATGAAGAGGTATGCCATATCAATGGGGAGACGGAAAAGGACCTGATTATTGGGGAACCCGGGTTTCTGACTGAGCAGGAAAGGGCGCCGGTGGTAAGTTTAATGAGGAAGAAACATTGTGCTTATGCCTTTAATGATGATCATAGAGGGAGGTTAGATGTGGACAAGGTAGGGATGATCAGGATCCATACTGTCCCGCATCAGCCTTGGAATATTGAAGGAGTCAGGTACCCAAATCCTGATGATCAGAGGAGAGTGGTGGAATATCTCGATGGGAAGATTGACTCACATGTGGCTGGGTTTTCTAGTGAGCCATATTCCTCACCATGATTATGCTTTATTAAACCAAACGGGGTACTCACGTAGGTGCAGGACTTGCAGAGACTAAATGTCGTGATTGTTAGGGATGCTGGAGGGCTCCCTAACGCTGATCAGTTTTCCGAAGCGTGTGCAGAAAGGTCTATTATTTCTCTTATAGACCTCTACTCTGGTTATGACCAGTTTCCAGTTTATCCGGCTGATAGGCCGATAACTGCAATGCACACTCCTAGGGGATTGATCCACATGAACGTAGCACCTCAAGGGTGGACTAATGCGGTAGCCATGGTCCAGATGAGTATGGTCAGGGTAATGCAACCGATTAGTCCTCATATCACTGAGCCCTATATCGACGATCTTGCAGTGAAAGGGCCGATGATAAAAGATGAACAAGAAGTTGCGCCTAACATTCGAAAGTTCATCTGGGATCATGTCAATGATCTAAGGAAGGTGCTTGATCTCCTGCAAAAACATAACCTCACGGCGAGCGGTGCAAAATCCAGACATTGCATGAGAGAGGCGACCATTCTCGGGTTTATGTATACTGAGCAGGGTCGTCATCTGGATACCAAGAAAACAAACAAAATTATTGAGTGACCGACACCATTCAAGAATATAGGTGAGGTGAGGTGTTTTCTTGGGACATGTGGGTTATGGAGGATATTTATTAAGAGGTTCGCCGCTAAGACTCAGCACGTAAGAAAATTGGTAAGGAAGAATCAAGAATGAGAGTGGGGAGAGAAGCAAGAGCAGGTGGTGAGAGATTTAAAGAAAGAATTTGAGGAAGGAGGTCTGTTACTGGGGGTTCCGGACTACGAAGCAATCTTGGAACGTCCCTTCATAATAGAAACAGATGCCGGACCCACTGCCTTGGGAGGAGCCTTGATAAAGACAGACCATGAGGGTAAGGAAAGACCATTGCGCTTTCAGAGCCGAACTCTCAATTCGACTGAAAGGAATTACTCCCAATTCAAGAAGGAGGTCTTGGCGGTTCTACACTGCCTACGGATCTTCAGACATTATCTCTTTGGGAGAAGATTCATTCTAAGGGTAGATCCAACCGCCCTTGTGTATTCCCTTAGGAACTTCTCTCTAGCTGATCCTACAGTTGCCAGATGGCTCACCTACATCTGGATGTTCGATTTTCAGTTGGAGCACATTCCGGGGAATAAGGACAGAGCAGATGGGTTAGAGCAGAATAGAGTGAGAGAAGCCTGAAGAAGCTAAGGAAGAGGCTCCGCCGGTAGATGGATTCTTGGAAGAAGATGACATGCAGCTCCATGTTAACGCATGGGCCTTAAGAATCAATGATAATGAGGTGCGAGAAGGAAGACCTATGTGGTATGCACCAGCGACTTTTGTGAAGGATGAAAGGTTGGTATTAAAGCCTTTCGTCGAAGAGGACCCGTGGGGAGAAGGAAGTGGGGAATGAATGACGGAGTTAACTTTAGCTGAAAGTTACAGGTTGACGGACTAACCTGTTACAATTCAGACAGGAACGGCGCAGGTGGACAGACATTTATTGACAGTGGGGAGAGTACATTACCTTGTGAACTCTCTCCTGCAAGTCCGAACCGAAGAAGAAAGAGGAACAGTTAAGGCGGATGAAATAGTATTGGGAGACGACCTCGCATTTGATGAGGAAAGAGAGAGAGAGGAATTTGAGCAAGGTAAAATCTCGGATGATTTCCGGGAGGAAGAGTACGATGGGTTCCATCTAGAAATGAGACTTCTTCTCTCAAGCGACAAGCGAGAAAGGGGAGTTGGTGAGAAAACTCTTCGCATGAGGGACCATTATGTAGTGAGGGGTGACCATCTCTTCATCAGGGATAAAAGAGGATCTCCTAGAAGGGTTATCTGTGGCAGAAATCGACAGATTGATCTCATAGCGGCCCTCCATGATGGACCTGTTGGTGGTCACAAAGGTTTTGCCGTTACCCTCAAGAAAGTGACTGAACTGTACTTTTGGGAAGGTATGTACGGGATGGTTAGAAAGTACTGTGAGTCATGCGTGTCGTGCCAGGTCAGATCGCCGATCAGGTATAAAGAACCTCTTCACCCGAGGTATATCAAGGATGTGGGAGCAGTTGTCTACTTGGACTTGTTAGCAATGCCACAGGGGCTTGACGGGTACAATTACATCTTTGATGCCAGAGACAACCTCACAAGATTTGTTGATGGAAAGGTCATCCGGACCAAGACTGGAGCAGTCTTGGCCGAATGCGTCAAGGAATATTACCTCCGGTATCCTTTCGTGGTGGAATTGACGATCGATAGAGGGTCGAAATTCACATGTGGGGAGGTAAAAGAGTTATTGGATGATCTTGGAGTAATCGCCAAGTACACCAACAGGGCACATCGTAAGGCTAACGCACCGGTGGAAAGAGGGCACAGCACCATCACGAACTTACTAGCAAAATGGACAGCGGGGAAACCAAACTTATGACCTAAGTTCCCACAGACTGTATTCTTCGTCGAAAACATCACGGTCAGGAGAACCACGGAGTATGCTCCTACAACCTTATGGTATGGGAGACACGCCACCTTTCCAATAGAAAGCTTCCGGAAAACCTGGCGGAGACGGGATCTTGAAAACGACCTGCCACTTGAGGAATTACTCGACATCCGAGCCAGAAAGCTTAGTGTCACAGAGGAAAGGATTCAAGAAGCGATTGAGAAAGTGGTTGACAGTCGGGGAAAAGACAAGGAAAGATGGGACCGGCTTCCTCGCGTACGAACAAAACCATTGGCCATCGGGGACGTAGTGCTGTTGTATGACTCATCCCTAGAGAAACAATGGTCAAGGAAGTTAGATAAGATATGGTTGGGGCTGTACAAGGTTCGACGTCAAGGGAATCATGGGGCATATGAGCTGGAGGAGATGGATAGAACGCCAAGGCGAGATTGGGTTTCTGGATCCAGGTTGAAGAAATTCAAAACAAGAAATGAGGTGAGTCAGTAACTTGAAGATAAGTCAATTCCTTCCTCTCTAAAACACCTTATAATTGCATCATTGCGAACCTGGTATTGTTACCCGGCTGCTAACACCCTTTTGCACCTGCCACTTTCCTTGTCCTTTTCTGTGTGCAGGCTTAATCCTGTAAAAAAGAGCGGCGATGATACGAAAGGGAGGGGTGGCGGGGCCTTCCAGGCCAACCTCTGGCAGAGAACGGCGGCAGGGATTACGGCGGGTAACCAAGGACGTGGATGGAATGCCGATCTACAAGAAGGGGGACAATTTGAGGTTGTTCCTGAGGGAGTTCGAGGATTATGCCTTCAGGAGGGAGTGGGACACCCCTACCATGCTGCTCAAAGTGATAGGAGTGGGGGAGTGTCAATTAAAGATTGAAGAGATCACCACTGACTGTCTGGGGTGGATGACCTTCAAAACGGAGATGTGGGCTGAATATAGGGATCTGAGGAGAGACGAGATTGAGGATGATATAATCTTCAATGAGACTAATGTGGAGGATTTTGAGGACAACATTGCTCTGTGTGCAAAGAAGAAAAGGTGGAAGGAAGAGGAGAAGCTGGAACAGGTAATGACAAGAGTGGACCCCAGGGAATATGAGAGTGTGAGGAAGATCAAGGAAGAATTAGATACCTGGGGAAGATTTCTTGTCAAGTTTAAAAGCACCTACACCCTGACCGTGCAGAGACAAAAGAGAAGGTAGTTACTTCAAGAGGAGGGATTGTGGATAAGAAGAAGAGGAGAGAGGCTGGAGAAAAAGGGTCAGCAAGAAATTGATGAAGATGATGTGCCCCTGAAACAAGTACTTGACAGGAAGAGGACAACAACTTAGAGAGGGAATGGGTCAACAAGAAAGACCACAAGAGTGCAAGAAAAGGGAAGGAGCAGGGAGAAGGAGCAAAGCAAGGAAAAAGAAGAAGAGAGTGAGCAAGACAAAGATAGTGAAGAAGAAAGGAAGAAGGAAGTGGAGGAGGTAGCAAAAGAGAAGGAGGAAGCAAAAGAGAATGAGAAGAAGAAAGATGAGGAAAATCAAACAAAGAGAGAGGCAGAAATGACAGCAGCTGATTATCCTCTCAGGGGACCAGAATCAAGGAGGATGACCAAGGAGGAGAGAGAAAAGAGAGAGGAAGAAAATAAGGAATGGAGGAACAAAATGGTCGCTTCAATGAAAGAAGATGAGTTATCTGCAGATGCCTCTTGAAGTGGGAAGATTGAGAGAATCCTGTTGACTGAATCAATCAAGGGCTCTAAGCTGGCGTCAGACATGGACAGGCTGATCAGGCTACATGAATTGCTTCGGGATGACTGTGAGTGACTCCTTGAGAGAGGAGCCGAGATAGCTGAGAAATTAGAGGGAGCAGGAAAGAATCAGAGAGGGAATGACGAGGATGAGAAGTTTGAAACTTCAATGAGAGAACTCCAAAAGAGGGTAAAACAGAAGGAGGAATTACTCATTCAAGGAGTAGCAAGCCACATCCCTGAAGTTCCAGAAGAGATCCAAAGATTGAGGAAGAGGGAAGAAAGCAGGGATGCACAGGTGAAAAAGAAGGGAAAAGAAGTAGAGAGTATGAGGGCTGCAATAAGTAGAGTAAAGGAGGAGTAACAAGGGCTGAAGAAGCAAGTGGAATCGCTGAACATTACCTTAGATAACAAAAACACGGAGGTGGAAAAAGAGAGGATTGAGCGAGAAAAATTGGAGAAGGAAGTTGGCAAGCTGGAAGGGAAGGTCAGTGAACAAGAAAAATAAATGGAGCTTGTAAAGGAAGGAAGAAAGAAGGAGGACAAAAATTGGGAAGATAAGTGGAAGGCAATGGAGAAGAAGGTTGAGAGTCTCAGTATGGTTGCTCAAGGGGAAGGAGCGGAAACGCCTACAAAGATAATTGAATGGAACATTACAAGGAATGTTACAAAGATACTTCATGCATCTGGGCAAGGCTCAGAAAGAGTAAGCAAAGAAGTGTTGGCACTAAGAAAAGAGAACAGTGATCCGCCCACTATCATCCCAACTTTCTGTTAACAAGCTGGATGAGCTAAGGACATCTAACACTGTTACAAAGTCTTCCAATGAAGGCGGGTCTGAGGATAGTAAAAAGAGACCTTGTTCTGAGATGGTGGAAGCAGGTGGAGAAAAGGAGATGACACTACCACATCATTCTATCAAAAAAACAAGAAGTGAGGATAAAAAGTTGTGTTGGTATTCCATGAAGGGGATGCATCTGAGGGAGGAATGCGCAGGGTTTAAGTTTGACAAGGAAAAAAGTTTGGTAAGGTTGGATGAGAACAAAAAGCTTATTGACAGGGAAAAAAACCCTGTTAAGAAAACCAAGGATGGGTTCAGAGCTCAGTTATATAGACAGCCGAACCTTAGCATGATGGACTGGGAGGGGGGGGAAGTATGTGCCTTGACCTTCTATGTTCTCTACAACCATTCACGCTTCTTTTTCTTAGCAAGACTTTGTACACTATGGGTAGGAAATGTAAAGTAGGTAGGGTCTCTTTTCCTGAGACATAAGAATGTACATTCGCAGTTGAAGAGAGTCAACAAGTTTTGAAACCTTTGTCTTGATATAGGATTAGCTCGGCATATGTGCATTAGTGAGGAGGGACAAAGAGACATGTAGCTCGTACCTCATCTATCGTTTTTTCCTTTTCCTCTTTTAGGAGGAAGATTGTTTTCTTTACTTTGTCTTCCTTCTCTTGAGTCATGTATTATGAATTTTTATGGGGTATGCCGACGAGGAACACTTTCACATTCACAACTGAGTTGGTCCAATGTCTGGTCTTGTTTGGTGAAACGTGTATCTTGGATTTGTGTACAAACAGAGCAATCAAGTCTTGAACTAGGATGCTCATAAAAGCGCCTAAGTGTTCAAGAAAGATAGGGTGAAATGTGACATGTACGGTCTGAATGTGCTTTGACATTGTTGATTATTCTTCTTTCATGCTTTATCTTATATTGTTATTATTGAGAAAGATCCTAAAAAGGTGGTGTGAAAGAGTTAAAAGCTTTGATGCATCTGAGAAACCCTGCGAGTCAGGGAAATATATGTTATGAATGAACTGTTTGTTCTTTTTCTGCCTTCTGACAAGACAAAAAGTCAAACAAATATTTTTTATGTTTTTTTTTTTGGATAATTTGGTTCGCCTTTCCTATTGGTTGAAGATCCCCGAGACGTGTGTCTGTCCATCCTGTGATCGAGGTCTGGGCGTCACTACCCCTAAGTGGCTCTGACGATACCCCTCGTTCAGTGACAATGTGACAATCATGATATATCAAATTTATTGGTATAAATTTTTCATATATATACTTCCAAAGAGGTTCATTCATTCAAACTGACGAGGGGATGAGATTCTTTGGTCAAATTGTTTTTATATATATTTGAAATGATCGTCGTTCATCCACTTTAGGCGGTCAGTCTGAGAGACTTGAAATTACCAAGCCTGTGGTGGAAAATTGGCATCGTTGGGACGTAACTCCCAGCGTGGGCTGCTGACCAAGTATAACCAGGCAGCGGACCTTCCGATTACGGCATAGAACTGAAACCTGAGGGGGGACCTCCTTAATGATGGAATTGGTTCAGGTAGATATCGGAGGGATCAAGAGTCACGTTTCGATTGATAGGAGGATTTCACCCAATATTGCGTAACCAATACGAGAACCATCGCTAAAATAACAACGTGGTGGGCCGCAGTTTCGGCCTCATCAACCGGCTGCGGTGGGTTGAGTCCAAGCTCGCCGATCCCCTCGCATTAGATTTCGGGTGGGACGATAAAATTTGACTTAGGTCAAGACCCGCGTCCAAAGAGTGGGATTCGATGTTAATTCCTAACTCCTCAGGACACCCAACGAGATCCTGGCAAATAAAGTCTAAAGTAGGGGGAAGGAGCTATTGATGTCTTCCTTCGTGACCTCCGCAACTGTAGTACAGATCCAGTATGCCCACTTGGGTTATATGGATTAATCTTTCTTGGGAATTGTCATTTTTGGATATGTGGGAGACCCAGGTTAAAATCCTGGCAGTATGGACGCACCAAGGAGGACAATGAGGGTCTCCAAACCGCAACTTCATCCAGGGGATCGTATTTTGACGACTTGTCGCGTCAGAAGGTTTTTCTTTACATTTAGACTCCCCAGCCACGGCGACGTCGCTTAATGAGGTCAGGGAAAATTGTCGCAGCTGAAACCCTTATAAGGGTATCCGCTCATGATTTTCTAGTCGACACAACGTCGGCACCAACAAACAGGCTGAAGACGGCTAAAAACAAGAAATGAGGCAAATCCCTCAATTGTTATGATCGAGGAAGTTTTGTCAGCGCAAGCGCCGAAACACGGCGCGCACAAACTAGAGTCGATGGTCAATTTTTTTTGAATAATCGCCTGCCTTGTCGTGGCAAACGCCGAGGACGCAAAGATTAGGGGATTGAAATTTTGAATAACCACGCGTGCCCCTTTGATCCGCGCGAAGACTGGAGAAGGATTAATAAATTAAACCGCCGACGACAGAGGCCGGAAGGTTAGTCTAACGGAAAGGGAGTCGCACAGGATGCGGCGACGGCACACCAAGTCAGTACACTCCGGCTAAAGCAACGAAGTACGAGCATGCCTTATGACCAGGGCAGCCGAGAGGGACCTGCTGCCTACTATACTAGACAACGACGACTGGTAAAAGACCCAAACCAACCTTAAAAAACTGATTGTGGCCCTATTACACCAATAAGCCCGCTCTGTAGTCTACTTATAGCAAGGTTGCTCCTAATCTAATTGAACTAGCAGCTAGCCCAATAGGTACAGATACGGACTGATATGCTAGGGATTTAGTGATCAAGTCCATCCTGCCTCGGGCTAGCTTTTTTTGCAGCCCGCCCGACCACCACTTCGAGCTACCCTGAGGAGATAGGACTCGAACCTGTGACCTCAAATTCGAGAGTTGTTACGGTTAAGCCCGTTGTGACAGTTGGCATAACGGGGTAGTTAGCAGTTAGAGTCTCTCTTTTGTTTTTATTTTTATTTGTCAGTTGGGCACCGTGGATTATCTCCGCTGCATCACCTTTCATAGATTTACCTCCTAATCCCGGGTAGGTTCAACGAAAGTAATATGAACCACATGTCGGGAGAAGGAAGCCGGAGGAGTAAGGGGCTAGGCGAAAAGTACAGCAGCAAGCGCACGACCCAGTAAGCGAGAAAACAGACTAAGTAGGGAGTCGGGGTGCAGGCGTGAGCATTCGTGAATGCGCAAGCGAACGCGAGAACAGCGGATGCTAGCGTGGGCCTTTGTAGACATACGAGTAAGCACGAACGAGTGGTTTGTGCTATCGTGCGAGCAAACAGACAAGGGAAGCTAGTAGGGAAGGAGAAGGGAGAAGTGAAGGAAGGGGAGAAGAAGAGCGAGAAGGGGGTGAGAAGGAAGGAAAAACTTGGATGAGGGAAAGGAGAGTGAGCTCGACGGTAACTGAAGGAGAGAGGAAGGGACTAAACCAGGAAAGGAGGAAGGAGAGAGAGAAAGACGAAGAAGAAGAAGTAGACAAGGGGGAAGAAGAAGCAGGAAAAAAGGGAGGAGGAAAAACTACTTACCCGATCCTGCAGATAAGTGGAGGCAGCATTCCACTCTCGTAGATAGGGGAGGCGGAGTTGACATCCCCTAGGATCGGCTTCGGCGCACTCATTCCATAAGGGGTGGTTGCGGGTTGACGTGATTTTTGTTTTCAAGGCCGCCCTCACACGACGAAGCCTTCCAACGGGATAAAGAAGTGCCGAGACTCGGGTGAAAACTCAACATTTTGTCGCCATCCGAGGAGCATTGTGGGCGGCGCACCGGCTAAGTCTCCAATCTGCACCTCACCGCACGCTACCAGGATCGATAGAATGAGCAAATCAAAAGGTGACAGTGTATGTTTCCACGTTTCAGCATAAGATTCATTTCGTACTGGCTCGTCCTATCGATGGACTGTCTGTGTGTGTGTGTGTGTGTGTGTGTGTGTGTGTGTGTGTGTGTGTGTGAGCATGTCTGTATATGCTCATACGTATGAAGGATGTGGTATATGTGAGTACTCCCGCCCCCCGACTCTCTCATGCTATCCCGTTGATCGGGCAAGCCAACCGAATGGGTCTACCTTTTTGGAACGTGAAAATATACATTGTCGAACTCGTGTGTTTGAGCATGTATGGGAAAGTGTGTGTGTGTGAGGTACACGGTTCGTTATACATTCGCCAAAAGGGTGAGCTAAATGAATCTGCCGTTGAGGTTAGTGAAGATGCAATGCTGCTTGGGGGTGTATGAGTATGGAAGCGTGGAAAGGGGAGAAAGACTTGCCATGATTACGAATGACTATAGTCGCGATAGTCAGGTGCTCAAACACCCCTCATATGACACGCTTCACTCCAATTGCATCAGGCCCGAAAAATCACTAGTATACGTTTTACTCTATCTGTTCTATTATCATTATTATTATTTATTATTATTATTATTATTATTATTACTATTATTATTATTACTATTATTTATCATTGTTATTATGAATGTTACTAGTATTTCTATTAGTAGTGATGGATTCACGATCAACTTCAAGAGTGCCATTTGATTCGTTTGTTCGAAAACGAGAGTCAACAGATGTGCAAAATAGGTGGGAGAAAGGAGGGATCTCGGATGTGAGCAGCAGCCAACGCTAGAGAGAGCATGTGCTAGCAAACACGATCTTATAGAGTGCAAAGGCAGTGCGGTCGTGAAGATAAGGCCGGGGGGACAAGAGCAAGTATAGGAGGGGGATAAGTATAAAGAAGTGATAAAGGAAAAAAGGGAAGGGAGAAAGGTAAAAAGGAGAAGAGGAAAAAGGAGAAGAAGAAGGAGGCGAAGAAGAGAAAGAGGGAAAGGTGAGAGAAAGAAAGACGACTAAGTCTCCCACCCGCTGCTCGACGCGCACTGCTGTGATCGATAGAACGAGGCAAATCATAAAGTGGCAGTGCATATTTCCCCGTTTCGACAGAAGATTCATTCCGATTTTTCTCGTCCTATCGATGGAATGTGTGTGTGTGAGACGGTCATGATTCGACCAAGGACAGAGAGAGAGAGGCGGCAAGTCTCCAGTCTTGGCCAGTAGCTAAGTCTCCCTCCCGCACCGCTGCCGCACGTTGCTAGATCGATAGGATGAGCAAATCGAAAGTGACAGTGTATATTTCCGCGATGGAATGGGTACATGAGTGTGTGAGTACGCGGGAGAAAGAGCGAGGGAGACGGAGAGAGAGAAGTAGAGAGAGAGGGGGAGGGAGGAAGGAAGAGAGGGTGTGTGTGACGATCCCTGGGTACACGTGGCATTTGCGCATGCGGGATTGAGGAAGGGAGCGGTGTGAGAGATTTACCTGGTGCGTGAAGCGTGCGACATTGGCCGTTATCTGCTCATACTCCCGGAAGAGTTGTTGTCGTCATCATTGTAGATATATGCTAGATAGGATCTGCCATCTGTGATCTGGGCGCCGAGCGCCAAGTAGAAAGTCCACATTGGTGCTTGTTGATGATGAGGAGACTATTCCAGCATTGTCATTTATGAGCTGTTATTTGGAGGAATTCGTGATGCGATTCTGCTGTGGATTCGAGGTCACGACTGGCGGGTCTTGAGTATATTATGCTGAAGTTCACCATTGCTCATTTTTCTTGCATTTGATTATTATTATTATTATTATTATTATTATTATTATTATTATTATTATTTAGTACATGTGGTTTTGGGTGCAAGTGGCATCCGTGAGTTGGGGAACGAGGTTGTGAGTATAGCGAGCGACATACCTGATGCCGGAAGCATGAGGCATTGGCCGCTGTATGCTCATATTTGGGAGAGCTGTTGTCATCAACTTTTGTGTTGTAGTATAGGCTAGTTAGGATCTGACACGCGTAGCCTGGGCGCCGAGCGCCAAATAGGATGTCAACTGTGGTTCGTCGTTGATGATGAGGGTGTTATTTCAACGTTGTCAATTATGAACTCTTGATATGTTTTTTTGGTGATTCTCGTGATGCAATACCTTGGTTGACTCAAGGTCAAGATTTATCTGGACTCATAGGTCTAATGCAGTTTTGATATTGCAAGTTATTATTATTATTATTATTATTATTATTATTGTTATTATTATTATTATCGTTATTATTATTATCATTATTGCTATTATCATTATTATTATTATTATTATTTATTATTATTATTATTATTATTATTATTATTATCATTATTGCTATTATCATTATTATTTTATTATTATTATTATTATTATTATTATTATTATTGTTAATATTGTTATATAGTATTATCATTATTATTATATGATAATTATGGTAATTATTTTTATTATTATTATTATTATTATTAGGGAGAGAGAGAGAGAAAGTAATCAGTGATGAAACTTGCCTGATTGGTTGAGGCAAGATCTGTTTGTATTTGGACGGTTTGTTGCCATTGTCATTCGACACTGTAGCATAGGCAATCCAGGATCTGTCGTTTGTAGTATGGGCACCATAGGGAGAACAATACTTGAGAGAGAAAGAGAGGGAGATTGGGCGGAAGCCAGAGGAGCTTACCTCCAGCCCTGTTACTCCGACTTCGCCTTCGGGGTACCTGCAGCACAACACCAACAGTGCCTGGCCGTAACAAAGAGAGGGAGGTCTTCTCCTTCCTCTTCTCAGTCCAGCATCTCCATCTCCCCCTCTCATCAGTTGACTTCGCTATATTTGCAGACTATGAGAGAGAGAGAGAGAGAGAGAGAGAGAGAGAGAGAGAGAGAGAGAGAGAGAGAGAGAGAGAGAGAGATTGGGGGCTTTGGGACCTAACTACAGTTGGATCCAGACTCAACGTTGGGTTTCAGATGATTGATGAGGGACTATTTGGGACCTGTACCGAAGACTTGCCGTTGACTACATTCCCATCTTCCCCTCCTCTTCGTCTAACCCCTCTTCTCTTCGTCAGTATATGATCGAGGACTGACGCATTTCTTCCTGTAGGAGTGCCAAGCCCCTTCACACCACAGAATGATGATGATGAGTGCTTAGTCTGCATCGCAACATTGATTGGTTTGACCATAGTTATTCTAGCCTCCCACTCAGCTATCCGGTGCGATGTGAGAGAGGCCGGTCTTTGTTCTGGTCTGTACCATTACGGTATGAGAGAGAGAGCGAAGAAGTAAGGAAGCATAGACAAAAATAGGCAGACGAACAGTACGACACAGACAAACAAAATAACATAGACAGACAGACAAACAGATACACAGATAAGCGGACAGATAGTAGACAGAACCGACGCAGACAGGCACATACAAGCAGACGCAGAACAGTCAAACAAGACCAAAAACTCGTACAGTAATAGACAGAAGCATTTATAAAAAAAAATCGAGGACTGACGAACGCAAACAAGTAGGTAAACAGACAGGCACGAACAGATGGACAGACAGTGGGGTGATGGAGGGTGAACAGGCAAAGAGACGAACAAGAAACAGTCAGAAGAGATAGCCTGTCGAACGGACACAGCCAGCAGAAAATAAATAGATACGGGCGATCAGGCAGACTGATTTTGACAGACAAATGCACACATACAGCCACTAAGACGCGAGCAAAACTGACAGACATAGAATGAGAACCAAATAGACTCGAGCATTAACCGAACAGACACGGGTAAACAGGCAAATGCCGGCCACTAGACAGACGGTCAGACATAGTGTCTGACAGACAGACAAATAAAATACAAACAAACAGACACAGATATAGAAATGCAGGTGACCATACTCGATAGACGGACGGGCATACACAGTCGAACCAATAGACAGAGATATAAGGACAAGCAGACAGCCAGACCCCGAGGAACAGAGAGCGAACTAAAGTATGATCCAAGACTACGAAAAGACCACCTGGCCTACCATAAGTTCAGGCGGATTGCTCAGTTACTATAAGTGCGGGGGTATGGGTGCACTTGTGCACTATAGTGAAGGGCAGAGCACTGGAGCCAAAGCGCCGAGCTAAGGAGAGAGACGAGAAGAGAAGAGGAACAGATAGGTGTGAACCAGTGCAAACAAACACAGTAGGTAGAACATACAGACAGTTGGACTTCGTCTGTGTGTATGAGTATGAAAAGAGAGTGAGAGGGTGAGAAACAGGAACAGGTATATAGAGGGACAGTGACGGACAGGCAAACAGGACCAGAACAGAGAGACATAGACAGTCAAACGAACACCGGCAACCATGCAAACAAACAGACACGAGGGCAAACAAGGCAGGGAGAAAGTCAAACATTAGACAACGACATGGAATATTGTGTTCGTCTGGACTAAAGGCTTGGACGTTGCCTCGTGAATTCGCTGTACCAACCTTATTGGGTGGAATCCCAGTGCCTTTGTACTCCCTGTTAGTACACAACTACCAGGGTATCTGTGTGATTTTGCAACTTGGTTTACTGTACATCGCTCCCATTTATGCGAGAGATGGTTAACAATAGACACTATTTACAGGTCACTTTCAGCCACTTCAGGTCCCCACCTGAAATTCCTGAAATGACCTGAAGTGGCTGAAGCTTTTGAAAGGGGTTTCAGGTACCCCCATCCAAATGGTTGGATGAGGGTACCTAAAACCCCTTTCAGAAGCTTCAGCCACTTCAGCAGTTTAAGGTCCCCAACTGAAATTCTTGAAATGACTTGAAGTGGCTGAAGCTTCTGAAAGGGGTTTCAGGTACCCCATCCAAATGGTTGAATGGGGACCTGAAACCCCTTTCAGAAGCTTCAGTCACTTCAGCGGTTTCAGGTCCCCAACACTTGAAACTCCTGAAATGACCTGAAGTGGCTGAAAACATAGGCTGAAAAAAAAAAAAAAAAAACATAAAATGTGTCCTCCAAACCTCCCGAAACTTCTGAAATGACCTGAAGTGTCTTCAGGCCATTTCAGCGGTTTCAGACCACTTCAGAATCTTTCATTCTGAAATTTCAGGTGGTCGTTAATCGCGAGTGATTCATGCTCCTTGTAGATGAGTAATCAGCTCATGCTGATTACGTCCCTACTCTTTGGGCACCGAATGGTCGGAAGGATGTCTGAGTTACAGTGATCTCGACCGGTTGCCACTGGGGGTACTGGGTGAAGTTCATTGAACCTTACCGTTTAGAAGAAAGGTAAGAGCACGCAAAAGAGGGAGAAGAAGAAGAGGAGGAGGGAAAGATGAAGAAGAAGAAGGAGAAAAACGAAGGGAAATATCGACTCTCGTCGTGAAGGGCAGATATGTCTGACAATCACTTATGAAATTAATTAGGAACTCTCCACCGGATCGACTGTCGTCACAACGGGAAGGGGGTTCTAACAATAACCTAGGAACTAAATTAGCTGCTCTCTACCGTAATGACTGTCGTCGTGACGGAGAGAAGGTACTAAAAAATACTTATGAGTTAGTCTAGGTGCTCTCTACCGGATTGACTATCGTCGAGATGGGACGAGGGTACAAACAAAATACTTATAAACTAATCTAAGTACTCTCTACCGGATCGACTGTTGTAGTGATGAGACGAGGGTACAAACTAAATACTCATGAACTAATCTAAGTACTCTCTACCGGATCGACTGTCGTCGTGATGAGACAGGGGTACAATCAAATACTTATGGAGTAAAATTAGTACTCTCCACCAGATCGACTGTCGTCGTGATGGGACGAGGGTACAAACAAGTGCTTATGAAGTAAAGTAGGTACTCTCTACCAGATCGACTGTCGTCGTGACGGGAGGAGGGTTCTGACACTAACTTATGAGCTAACTTAGGTGCTCATGCGTGAGTTACCTTATTAACTGCCGTATCGACTGTCGTCGTGATAGAAATAGGTGTCTGATATTTAGAAATAATAAAGGGAGGCTCTTGTGCGGGTCACCCTGTTAACACACCAGACCAGTCTCAGACGACAGTAGAAAACCCATGTATGGGTTGGACACTTGCCTTATGAAACTGGGATGATTGACACAATCTCAAGGCGGAGGTACTCCCGTGTGTGCTACCTCACCACCTTGAGTAACTAGGATTTGCTTGATTCTGAAAAGTGTACTCAGGAGATTTCGGTACTAACTTCCTTTCTTATTAACGACTCAGGAAGTTTCGACCTTTGTACTTATTCAAGGTGTAGTAGGAGGCTTGAAGGAGGGTCATCCTATTCACACGCTTGAGTCTAAGGCTAACTAACAACCTGTAAAGAGTAGGAAATCACATGTCTACTCTTTTTTTCCTAGCTTTATTACCCTCAGATAGTCCGACCACCAGACTAGTAGTAGGGAGGCTTCTGTAGGAGTCGTCCTATTACTTGTTTAACAGATGGACTACTCATTATCCAAAGAAAGTAGTAGAGGGGCCTCTGTTCGGGTCTGGCTATTACCTACTTGATTCTGTATTAACTTACAAGAAGGGTGCTCCTGTAGGAATACCCTAGACACTCGTCTTCTGTCCAAACTAACCCGGTCTTAGGTCGGTCAACTTCGGAAAGGCAACAGGATACCCTTGTGAGGATTATCCTAATGCTCTCATGAAAAAAACCTTGTCGCGTGATAGTAGGAGGCTCTTGTGCGGGTCGCCTATTATTCACGCAGACCGTTATTAACCTCTGGGAAAAAGGATAACATCCGGATCTTTCAGAAGGATACCTAAAGCAAGTAGTAGGGTGCTTCTTGAGGAGCCTTAACTATCTGTTGAAGGAAGGATGCTCATGTGTGAGCTATCCTGTTATTCTGAGCATATCTTATGTACACATTGAGGGAAACTAAACAGGGGATCGAATACTTATGTGTGATTTACTCACCTGTCTGTTCGACTGACAGATTGCTTGGTATTGGTTGAATGGCAGAATATTCATGTTTGAATCGATCTACTACTCGAGTATGTCAAGACAAATTGAAGAGAAATGAAAGAACAATGCTCCTGTTGGAGTAAGGTCTTCACATATATAGGAAAAGAAACAAGGTAAGAAGATAGGATCGCGGGAGAAAGAAGCTTAAGAACCACTGCGTAGTCCATAATTGTCCATGACTTTCGGATGGAAGGCCATGACGATGAATGAGTTATATCTCATCTTCATAAGCGCCAAACGGTGCGCTTATCTCCAAGGGAGAAAATGCAAAGACTAAGAGTAGGGTAAACATGAGTTTCCCTAAAGACGACTTAAAACCCAGACATGCGACTCCTTGAGAGAAAGGAGAGAGTGACAGACAACTTAGGGTAGGGTTGTGAGAGTAAAGACATGTAAAAATTTTCGCATGTGGGCCGGTAGCTCAGCAGGGATACGCCTACCAGAGGGTGGTGATAGCCCCTCGGGTAGAGGTAAGTTGTACCTCTTGGCTCCCCGACCTGTCGTGGGGTGTCGTGAGAGGTATAGCACGCGCACGGTCGGAGTGGTGACTAGTTGTTCTTCAAGAAATAAATCTTGCGTGACACGCTCGTGAGGTTCAACGCTCTCAACGGGGTGCGGGACCGCCGCGCACGACAACGGCTATGTGCTCATGTGTGGTCTGCATGATCGACGTCATGTATATAACCCAATCATTCAGCGCAAAACAACTCGTGTTGGGGTGCATCTGTGATGGGCGAAGGAAGTCCGAGGGAACACAAGGGTGATAGCCGAGGTCGCAATAGTAACGCGACATCCCCGTGTCTGGCGAGACTGCGTGGTTATAGGCTATCTCCGCGTGGGCAAGATGGAGATGTCACTGCTGGTCGTCACGAACAATCTTTCAGAGAATATCTTTGAGAGTCTTGTTCGTTATCTTGGTCTGACCATTAGTCTAGGGATGGCAAGACGAGGAGAAGCGGAGCTAGGTGTCGTACACCTCGTGGAACCATTGTCAGAATCGGTTGGTAAAGCGCGGGTCACTATCAGATATGATGCTCAGGGGTAAGCCATGGTCGCGCACGACTCGATCAAACACGATGTCGGCGACCTCACGTGCACTGATGGCATAGCGGCACGGAATAAAGCCTGGGCACTTCATGAACCGGTCGACGACGATCAGAATAACATCATGACCGCGGGGGATAGGAGGACGAGAAGGACCGATAAAGTCCATCGAGATGGACTGCCAACGACCCTCAGGGATAGGAAGAGGTTGGAGCAAGTTATAAGGCAGGTGGTTTGCACTGTTCACCTCCTGACAGGTGAGACACTTTGTGACATAGTCCTTCACAAAGTCCTTGCGCTTTGGCGAGACGTACAGGTGGCTCACACGAGCCAACGTCTTGTGGAAACCCATATGACCGGCGGCTTCCTGGTCATGGAACTCTGCTACTGCCCGGACACGTAGCTGTTCAGTAGAGGGAACGCAAATGAGGGGTTCTTTGGTGCCCTGTGAACCGTGTCAGTATACAAGACCGTTGTCCCCGAGAGAGTCGTTCTTGCCACTCTGAAGGGTCGCATAGATGTCGCGATAATTGGGGCAGTGGCGGTACTGAGTGCAAAACTCGTCGGTCACCAAGTGGCGGACGGTGGTGACCAAGATGGTAGCGAGCTGGATCTGCTCCAGATCATGGTCAGAGTGCCAGGATAAGGACTTCGCGACCCGATTGGTCTCACCCTTGATGTGCTCAGTGGTGAAACTAAACTCGGATAGGTCGCGCCACCAACGAGTCCCATCGAGGAGTGAGCTTCGGATTTGCCAGAAAAGCCTGGACAAAAGAGTTGTCCATGCACACCATGAATGGTGCCTCCTGCAGGTAGTGACGCCAGTGTCGAGTGGCATAAACTACTGCGAGAACCTCGCGTTCACCAACAGTATCGTTTATCTCAGCGGGCAGGAGCTGACGGGAGTAGAAGGCTATCGGACAATCACCTGAGCGAGACTCGATAGTGCCGTCCTCGACGATGGTAGGAGAATAGTCAATAGACGACTCGTCAGTAGTTGGACGAGTAAGCGTCACACGAGAAGCAGTGGTAGAGGTAGGAGGTAGGAAGTGAGGGATGCGAGGATGAGAGGAATCAGGAGAGGAGGGGAAAATAAGAGAAAACACCGCTCCTACAACAAAGTCTGACGCATCGGTGATAAGAATAAAAGGGCGATCAAAATCGGGTAGGTGGAGAACCGGTACAGATGTCACCGCCTTCTTGAGGGCGCGAAAGGTGTCCTCATGAAGGGGTGTCCAAACCCATAGCTGGGTATTTCGAAGGAGGGTAGAGGTAAGGACATGCAAGTAGGAGGTGTAAGCTCAAATGAACTTACTGTAATAACTCGTAAGTCTAAGAAAACTTCGAAGTTGATGAACTTACTGTAATACTTATCGGGCATCTAGGGTGAACAAAGCTTCGACTTTTGAAAAAGAATCAACTTAGGCTCTTGGCCTTTTAAACAGATATCACAAAAAAAAGTAGGCTCATGGCCTTTCAAAGAAAATGACATGAATAAGGGTTTTTGGCCTTTGCCAATTATCCTAATATATTTAACATCAAGGAGTAAAAGTCGAAAATCCAAACCAAATGTACAAAAGTTAGGTGTCGACGAAGTGTCTGAGTCGAGACTCAAGTAAGCATAAGTTCGGTAATGCGTGTTGAGTGAATAGCCTGCGGTTGGTCGTTTTAATAACGTGCAGACAAGAGTCAATCACATTACACAATTCTGACGAAGTCAACCTTTTATTCACTTCTACCCACATTACACTTACACTTTCAGCCTTTCAGTAAGACATCCCATTTTCGACTTAGTCATTCAGCCATCTCTGACTTCAGTAATTTCAAGGACTTTTTTTCTTACCAAACACAAACTATTTTAGACAATGACCCGAGAAACAGAAATACCTTTCAGTGCAAAAGACTATGCAAAGTGTGGGTGTCAAGGGTAGGTGAGGGTGGAGTTGGTTAACCAACCTATTACCATAAGGTAACAACATGTAGTCTTGTATAGACTCATTACGAGTCCTCTTGGTTAAGACGACCTGCAATCACACACAGGCCGACACAGTCTCAACACCTATTTGCATCAACATGACCGTATATGAAGTTCAATATAGTGAACTTCATTTTAGTCGGAAATAACACTACCTCGATATAACTCCCTGTAGGTAGCCTCACTAACTTCTTACCAGACAAATCTAGACATAGCGGTCTAAAAGAAGAAAAGTATTTTCCCCTTCAGACATACACAAACAAAATATCTTCAATCTCATACGGAGTAGAATCATAAGATTTGACATCAATCACTAGGTTAAGGTAGCAGGACAGGTCACACGGGGCCACATTCCTTCTATCTCCACCTCAGTAGGAATCAGAAATTGAACGTTGTTAGTTCATTAGTTCTTTGAGGGATCTTCATAAGAGTTGTCATAGGAGCGTAGATCACACGGGATCCTCAGCTTATTGGACGTTTGGTCATGATAGGGCAGACCTCATAGTGCCTAGCTTCTCCTATCACAATTTTCATCGGTGTAAGGCTGGCTGGAAATAAGTCAGGCTTCTCGGAGCCTTGCTTCTCTTATCACCACCCTTCCTTATCCGTGCCAATTGTTGTGATAGGGCAGGTCTTGTAGCCTCACTCCTTCTATTGAGGTTTGATATTTGAAGCACGAATCGCGTACAATAAGGCAGGTTTCTCGAAGCCTCGCTTCTCTTATCACCACCTCTCTTACCGTGCTAACTATTGCGATCGGGCATGCCTTGTAGGGCTTCGCTCCTCCTATCGCTTACTTGCATTGACACATAGCTGGATGGTAATAAGCTAGGCTTCCCGGAGCCTCGCTTCTCTTATCACCACCCATTTTCCTTAGTTGTGCAGTTAGGCAATAGGGCAGGTCTCTCGGGGTCTCGCTCCTCCTATCACCCTTGCAAGTTCTGTCGACGAACTCCGTCATCGTTTTTGACGCTTCTCAAGACCTGGATCATTCAGAAGTCTTTAAGCTCACGCTGCAGGCCATGCGAACCTGTGCCCCATGTCTTAAAGATCTTCCGCCTGATCTCCGAACTGTGTTAGTTTAGGATTTTGAGATGTAGGCTTTAGTCAACCGTAGGGCGAGAGTTAGTTGATGCTGTCCACTTTCACAGTACTTTAACCAATCGCACGCACAATCATTCAATCCACAGTGAACCCCGCTTTGTCAATGTCAGATGTTCTATTAAGCAAGGCAAGACTGCACAGAGTCGATTCCCTTGTGGCCACATTTCCACAAAAAAACACTCACATAGCGAGATAGTTACACAGAACTTCTCGTTCTCGCTATGTTTTTCAACAACAGTTAGTCATACACAATTCTTGTTAACATCAGACAACGAAATTAGCATGCACGAGGCTCACACTCCATCGTGTATTCACTATATAAGAAATTTGAAATCATTCCAACCATTGCTCATATGGCATAACACTTCTCATAGGAAAGCCGCAAATTCACATAGTCAGATTCAGATGTATGCGTAGTAATATGGGGTAGTACATACAGTCTAATACAGGGGTATATATGAGGCGATGAGGATAATTTCGCTTATCCTAACACTAGTCGATTCGATTTGCACTTAGACAGAGCTTCCCCACTGACTCTTTATTTATCTCACTCTCTTCCTTTTCCCGTGGTCAAGGCCATCGCCAAAGTGCAAGTAGACCACATAGTACAACATAGTCTACCGCATCCGCTCAATCGATTGGCAACACGCAACATTCGCTCTCTCGGTCGGCTACAGACAACACCCCTCCACTCGATTGGCTGCGGACAACACCCTCTCACCCATGACACATCGGATTTGGGCCAATCTCATAGCTATAATCGGAAATAAAGAAAACAGAAATAGAATAGAATAATATAAATAAATAGATAAAAATATGAAAAACGGATATGCAAGGAGTATGAGTGGGAACAATATACTCAAAGCCAAGTTGCGCAATCACACGGATGTCCAAGAAGTCACGCACAAGCCGAGAGCAGAAATGCACCGAGATTCCATCCAAATAAGAGCAATACAATAAAGTCTTGAGCCAATATTCAATCTCTCATGCCACATCAACATAGTATTCAATGTAGCCTTTCTCTATCTGGCGCCCCACACCCAGCCTACACTACTTGCCTATCCTTCTACAGTCGCACTCACGCAACAGGCTCACTTCGACTTTGAAGATCAATGTACATGTCGTCAATACCATAGCCGAGCTCTGACATACACCAGGTACGTATCTCTTTCCTCTTTCTCTATATCTCTCTTTCTCTCTCTCTCTCTCTCTCTCTCTCTCTCTCTCTCTCTCTCTCTCTTTCTGTGTCACTGTGCATGTTTCACTGTGTTTGTGTGTCCGTCATAGTGTGACTGTGTACTTTGACTGTTTATATGTGTCTGTCACAGTGTGACTGAATACTTTCACTGTATATGTGTGTCTGTCACAGAGTGACTGTGTATGTGTATCACTGTGTGTATCTCTGTGCATGTGTGTGTTTCCATGATGTATGTGTGTGTAGGTCACAGTATCTGTGTGTGTCACAGTATCTGTGTCTGCGCCTGTGTGCGTAACATCTTTGGGGATCCACGATTGCGTGCGTGTGAACAAGCTGCCAGGAATACAGTTGTTCGAGACAAGTTTGAATCTAGACTGTGTTCGTGGCTTCGTTATCTTTGAGCAACCGCTTGAGCCATGAGCTCAACTGTATAGCGCAACCCCTTTTTCTTATGGAAAGAGCATGGATGCTCACGTAGCTCTGTGACCAACTGGCGTGCTGCAACTGTTTGAGTACCCACATGTGTTTCAGACCCGCCTTCACTTAGGGCAGGCAGGAGGCTCGTTGGGCCACAAGCGTCTTTATACTAGTAGTTCTACTTAGTAATAATAATAATAATAGTAATAATAATAATAATAATAATAACAACAACAATAGCGCAAGGAAAATAAGCAATAGCGAGATGACAATATTCAGATTGTACAATCACATTGAAAGCCAGATCGTATAATAGTGTCAAGAAAGCAGGATTGCACCAATGTAACACCAATGGAGAATCGTAATACTGAAAACCAATGTCAATGAGAGTTTGCTCTCGCCACCACCAACATATGTATCCAGACCCTTCTCCCAACTTGGCGCTCGACGCCCAACCTACTCCCTACACAACTACTACTAGCCTACTAATTGACAATGCAACTGTTGACGTAAGCAGCCAACGAAGTACTTGAAGATGTCGGCCGTAGCAGACCATCGCCAATGCCAGGTATGAACCCTCACATCATCATCATCATCATCCTTCTCTCTCTCTCTGAACTCCCTCTCGCACATACACACACTCACTCACATTCAGCACGCATACATACTCATAAGCGCTAGTGTACTAGTGTATATACTCGTGTGGTAGTGGTAGATTCATTCAATTTTGCTCATCATATTCGACGGAAAACTCTTTTTTTTTTTTTTTTCTCTCTCTCTCACACACATACACACACACACACACACACACACACACACACTCACTCACAATCACACGCGTACACACCCACAACACACGTGTTGTAATGTATGCATCAATGCTCTAGTGGTAGATTCACTCGATTTTCTCGTTCTATCGATGGAAGTACCATGATGGCCCGCCAAGAAACTAACACTTGCGCATATCACCGTGTACACTACCGCGTTCTACCGGTAGATTCATTCGATTTAGTTGATCCTATCTAGGAAGTAGCGCGAGGTCGTCGGGCGATAGAAGCATACATACCCCCCCCCGCGGCACACACACGCACATGCGCACGCAACGAGCAACAAGCGAGGCAGTGTATATTTTCATGTTTGCAGTGGGAGAATCATTCAATCTTGCTCCTCCTCTTGGACCGAAGGTGCAACAGCAGACGGACGCACGCAGCGATATATATTTCCATGTAGTAACGAGAGATTCATTCGATTTTGCTCATCCTATCAAGAAAAGTGTTATGAGGCTCTCCATGCGCCCTCCTTCCTCCTCACTCGCATGCGCCTTCGCTCGTCTTCTCCGCCCGCGCGTTCCACCTTCTCTCCCTTCTCTCATCTTTACTCCCTTTCTACTCGCACTTCCTCCTCCTTGCGACTGCTTCTCTCCTTCGTATTGGCTTCTCCACTTCGCGCGCCTTCATCTCCCTCTCTCGGTATTCCTCCCCTTCCCTCTTCTCTCTCTTCTCCTCCTTCTTCCTCCTCCTCCTTTTTCTTCTTCTCCTCCTTCTTTTCCTCCACGCGGCTTCCCACATTGCACGTTCGTCTTCGATGTCGCTGATCGTGTGCCTGCAACGCGCGCCTCCTCCTCTCCGCAATATGGTGCGCTGCCTCTGTGCTATCGTGCGCTGCCTCCGCGCTAGCGAACTCCTTCGTGTCGTGGCCCGGCATGATTGAGATCACGCGGGGCTTACTGCAACAAAAGATCTTCATTCCCTTTTACTGAATCTATGCCAGTTTCAGAGGCAGATTCATAAAAGTGGATCTAAGAGCACGTAGCTACTGAACCAAAAAAAGATAAATAAATAAAAATTAATGAAAGGAAATGAATCTGAGTAATAAAAAGAAAAATAAAAACAAATAAATAAATAAGGAAACAGTAAAATCCAACTACCAACTGTACATACCAGCCAAGTGTTGTGTCCTCCATTTTTCGTCGAGCTACTGTAACTAACTCAAAGATCGAGGTCACGTCTCGAGCCTCGACTAACGGAGCTTGGGGCAAACTGTAGTTGAGCTCCTTGTCAAAAAGGGAGCTAGCTCAAGCATCGGTAGACCTCGATCCCCAGATCCCTTGTTTCACAATCATTACCTAACCTACTAAGCTAGCTCCCACTTCGGGTAAAAAGGGAGTTGCCCCGGTATGTATAGTAGTGGTTCAGCCTGTCTAGTGGACTAAGCTTGTTTCTAAGTCTATGTGTGTGTCCGCTTGCTGGTCTGCATGATTGTCTGAGTGCTTGTCGGTTTGAGTGTGTGTGTGTGACCTGCAAGGCACTTAGTTGGTCGAAAGGCTAGAAGGGCCGGTACTTAGCTGTGGCCCCGACATTGAGGGCCGCGACGGTCAGGAACTCACTGTCCAAGAGGCAAAACGCCTCTCTTCACATGGGAGGCCGAGCGAGAGCCTCAACCTCACTCGCGGTATATGAGTAAGGACAAAGTTGCCGCTCAAGCAAGTGTTAGTAATCCAGGCGTTACTGCAAGCCTGATGATCACACAGTAATAATCGCTGCGGCCGTATGTTAATTTATCATGACCGACGTACCGACAATTAAGTCTCAGTGAGTATCATAGATCTTACCGACACAACAAGAACCCAACCGACCCCTCGACCTCTTCTGTCGAGGGGTATTACTACTGATTCTAACCATCAGAACTCGCGTCACCACGATACGTGCTCACAAAATTTTCTCACCGATTTTCCTCGGCCTCAGCAGTCAAGAAAATCGTTTCAAAGTGTCGCGCGAAAAACACGTACATTTTTAAGTTCAAACCGACTTCGTCATGGTGGTCGGTGCGATCGGTGTGTTGATTGTAAAAACATGTTCAAATAAGGGTATTTGGTCCGACAGTATTCCCAGACCCTATTAAGCGACGTCCCCGTCGCTAGGGATGTTTATCATGATCGTTCACACAATTCCCCTTTAGATCGTTTCCCTTGATCAAATCAATGATAAAGATATGATATGATCGATAACGCCACTGGACAGATGATACAATACAAAACATTATATATTCTTCTCTTTTCCTTTGAAAGAGAACACAAGTCCCTTTCTCAAGACAAGGCACACCTTTGATAAGTGGATAGCCAAATTTGAGTCCCTGGATTGAGATGCGGTCAAGATTCGCATTGCCTCCCTTGATATATTCTACCATCGCCGGGATTTTAAGTCGAGTCTCCCACATACTGAAATTTTCAACCCAAACTCAATGAACCAATGGTGGGGATACTGTATCTGTACCACAACGGTGAAAATTATCAAGAGAGACAATGATCATCTGTTCCACATCTTTAAACTTTCTTCCCAGACCCTCGTTGGTTGTCCGTAGAGCCAGAGAATCTAACCTTTTGGACGCGGGTCTCAACCAAAACCATATTACCGCCCCACCTACAAAGTCTAATGTGCGGGGATCGGCGGTCTTGGTATAAACCCACTTACAGTCCGGTTGATCAGGTCAGATCTGCGGCCCACCGTGTCGTTATACTAACGGTGGTCCCCGTATTGGTTGCGCAATAACGGGTAAGTCCTATCATTAAAAAAAATTGCATATTTCAAAGACTACATTCGACCCCTCGGATAACTAACTGAGTTGATCCCCTCACTAGGGTGACCACCCCTCTGATCTTAATTCCAGGCCAAAATCGGAAGGTCCGCCGCCTGGTTGTACTTGGTCAGCAACCCACGCTGGGAGTTACGTCCGAAGGATGCCATTTTTCACCATAGGCTTGACAATTTTAGTCCTTCAGACTGACCTCCTGAAGTGGATGAACGATGTTCAATTCAATATATACAAAAGCAAATCATCATCAAAATATTTTCATCCTTATCAGGTTGCCACTTGTGTATGAACGGTTTTCATTCTAAAACCATAAAAATATTTCATCATCAGGTTGTCACTTAGTAGATGAACAAAGACCATCGTCAGATTGCCACTTAGGGGTCATGTCCTCCAAGTCTCGATCACAGCTCGGTCAGACGCACGTCTCGGGGATCTTTCAAAGTATACAGTCTCATATCCCAAATAAAAATATTGGCTTCCACGTCACCATCGATGCAAAGATATCTTTCAAAACATCAACATTTTCGAGTGAGTTATTCGTTTGGATCTCATAGGTTTATCTCAGACCAACTCCATAGAGTAATGAACGACGTCTCTGCAAGACATCTCTCTGATATCTTTCCAAGCAGGATACTTCTCGTGTCTGCCCAATATCAATGAATTGAGGGTCCAAAATAATTTTAAGATTCAAATTAACTCAATTTTGGTCGCAGTCATACTGACCCTTGGGGTTTCGCCTTCAATAATATATTGCACGAATGTTCATATAATACTCAGATCAGAGTATTAAGCTAAGTTGCCCAAAAGGATTACCCCTTTTCGACGACAATCATCAAAATCGAACCACGTTCCATCATCTAGATTGATATCATCAATGAGGAAACATGTCATAAGCAACTGGTGACTGTAAGCAGGGTTTTCCCCCTGTTTTCACGGAACTTTACAATATAAGTGTAAATGACATTCTCTTGCCGTAAGGAAGGAATATAACCTATGATAGTAGAATAAATGTTTGAGAAGGTAAAAAAGGTAAATAATAATTCATACGATACTTAAAATATTAAGTCATACCAATTCAAACAAGCATCAACTGGTAACCTCATTAACCGTGAGAACAATTCTTACAATTGAGACTACACAAGAACGAATCACAGTGAAACTACAATGGCGATAACATTAGATACTCCACTCCTTCAGGCTTAATAGGGGTATATCGAGTCGAGGGGTAGTGTAATCCAATCAAAGGATAACATCTTAGATCTCGAGCCCCGCTTCTAGGACTAAGTCTCACCACATCTCCCTCCGATTCAAGTGCTTGTACCCGACTGACCTCATCGAGCACAGTCAGATGACCCCATTCACACTCGTCTAAAGGTTGGTTGGTAAGACCATACCTTTTCAGAGTGTGGTGGACCCACCTAGCATGATCCCCGCTCGGGCTACCACTCCAAGCGTGCCTAGACTAAGGGGTAGTCATCCCACTAACCGTCAGAGTTCAAACAAGGCCCTGAACACCTTCCTCCCTTTCGACGATAGTGTAATCATCTCTCTTGTACAGGGAAAAACGACAACACCTCACTGTGGACCAGGAACATTGTTCCCGCGTGAGTCTCACTACCGCTTACAAGACTTAACTATACCCTCTTTAAAACCTCTCAGGCAAAGATATCAATCAACGTTGCAATTTCTAAAAGGACAGATTCTGTATGTTGACCTCCTTTGACAGAATTTCTTTCTTCAAAGGTTGGTCACTCCACTCACCTTCAGTCCCGTGCCGAACGTGAATTTAACACAGTTTGTCAACCCTTATTGAAGAAAACAATTCATAAACATATCAAGGTAAACACAAACAGTCATCAAACATTCAATATATATATGTGTATATATATATATCAATATATAGATATAACAAGTTCAAACTTTGCTCAACAAGGGACAAGATGTACATTCATACGTAACTCGAAACATATTCATTCCCACATACATTCAGTCATACCCATTCATACACATTTACCACGGTGAGAATGAATAGTTTCATCACTCTTTATATAATATTGTAATTTGAGAATTTTGATAACCCGCAAGTGAACTCTTTCATATTCTGATCGTATTGAGTATCATAGTAAAGAAGATAGTTATTCAAGTAGATAGTCTCATATTATCCTTTTTACGTAATGAAATTTGCAATGTTTAACCTATCGATAAAAGTCCGAATATGTGCATATAGCTTCGAGAACCAGATAAATAAAATCAAACTTTTTATGTAGTGACCCACAAAGCTAATTCATTGTTATACTATAGCCTATACATCCTCAAACGGATACATATTCTCCAAGTAGGTGACCTAATATTATTCTTGCTATACTATTGGTTTCTGATGATTAGCCAACCATTAAGTGAATGATAAAATGGTTGATTTATATCTCATGATCTTCTAAGGTTGAAATTATACTTCCAATAAGCAACTTTATCAATCAGACTCTATACCACATTAGCATAATATTATAATCAGATCTTTAGTGAATAGTCGACCCCTAGTAGTCAAAACAACTAAGCACAGTACCACTCACTTTATTTCATTCATATCATCCCACAGTATGACTATAATCGGGTTTCTAAGACTACAATGTCGTATATACCTCAAGCCAGCCTATTTGAAACATATGCTAAATGTCAAGACCCCTTTGTACTTTGACATACCCTAATATACAATCGTCCACCACTACTTAATTGCACCTATCATATACGAGCGCATGACTTTTTATCATTACAACCTGAGACCCACAAATTTACCTAAAATATCCTCATCATAGTCGACACCAGCAATTGATGTGTTTGAACTCGAGGTTGCAGTAGTTGCAGACATCCATATGTTGTCACGTGCCGCAGTGACAATGAGGTTTGCACATACTGTAGGTCCCGATTGAACCACACTCAGAGAATGAGTAGAGATATGGAGAGGAGCAAGAATAGATCGGTTCAATAATTAGACAACCGTCGAAATGTCGAGTCTATCATTAGGATCTATATCGTATAGCTTCAAGAATTTGATGATCTAGTTAGACTATGTAAACAACGACTAATAGGGTTAGTTTAATCTACAATCTTGTACTCAGACTATACGACAAATGACCTCGCTAATGCTCATAGTCTTTAAATATATAGCCTAACAGCTACGCTCTTTTTCAGGTTGCTTAAAATGTTTGTTTGACATTCACGCACATCATTTAATTTCAAAGGAAAATTAACAGTACATATCATCCTTTCTTCCCTTACTTCGGCCAGATAATTTCCCGTCACTCAAAAAATGTATTATACTGACGAAACATTTAGGAGATTTCATCCTTCTTATGTTTTGACAATGATCCAAAGAGATTGAAACCTCATTGGAACAATACTCAAGTCTTCTTACTTCAGGACAAACAACACTTTGAATCCTACTAAGGCTGCCTCTTAGACGATTCCCCCTATATGGTGGGGTAGGAGATAAGCCCTGCATAGATTGCTATGACATAGAAAGAAAAAGTTCAAGCTCGATACACAAACAATGATCTGTTGGTGCGACTTGCGAAACGAAGAGTGAATCATGTGCGCACTATGACGGTGGAATTGCAAGGTGAGGCAGTTGGGAAAATACAATTGATTATCGAGGAAGAGGTATGAAGGAAGATACAAAGGTAACATCTTATATGATAAGTATGAAAAAACGACTTAAAGCATGACAAGGATTCAAGGAAGGTTCATTAACAGAAAAAAATTATTTTTCATATATTATGATGTTTAACATTTTTGCCTTATTTAACTGTTGCCCAAGTCGTGTACACAATGTTTTTTAACATTGTAAGGTTCCTTCACGTTGATCGATAAACACACAATGAAGGATCGTTGCTTCAACTCATTAAACGTTATATATGTTGGAGAGTCCGATGAACCAACCATTCGGACAACATTCCTTCAACAATTTGGAAGTGTTCGACTAACTATTTGCCAAATGTTGATTCAACATTATTTTCGACACGCGATAATGTTGGAAAGATTGTTGGAAAACATCATGGAATGTTTCAGTAATGTTGAATATCAATTTTGAAAAAAAAAAATAATGAATCATAAATGATATATACATAAATATACAGGGTTACCGGCGTTCGGGACGGGCCGGACGCCCGAACCCGAACGCCCGAACGTACGGGACCCCTTCGGGAGGCGTTCGGCCGTTCGGGC
>BFEA01000192.1:1501045-1518097 GCA_003427395.1 Chara braunii
GAGAGAGAGAGAGAGAGAGAGAGAGAGAGAGAGAGAGAGAGAGAGAGAGAGAGAGAGAGAGTTTTCGATCGATTGGTTGAGTTCTGCACTGGCCAACGGGAAGTCTCCAATCCGGCGGCTGGACTCACGCTACTTCCATTGATAGGGTGAGCAGAAACGAATGAATCTTCCGCTACACCATCGAAATATGCACTCCTCTTCTTCCTCCCGGTCGTTTTCCTCCACCGTCACCACCACCTTCTTTTCCACTTCTCTCTCCCTCTTTCTCTCTCTCTTTCTTTCTCTCTCTCTTCACGTTCGTTTTCGCATTCGTTCTCTCTTCCACTTCCTCTTTCTCTCTCTCTCTCTCTCTCTCTCTCTCTCTCTCTCTCTCTCTCTACATACATACACACACAATCACTCACCCATCGCCCGCGACTCAACGATCACAAACCTCTCTTTCCCTCACACAACGGCCGCCCGCCGCCCGCCACCCGAACATAGCGTTCGCCTTCTGTTTGCCCGCCAACCTCGTGTCTGAACCCAAAAAAATGACGGGAAAACACACTCGCATAAAAAAAAAAAGTCTACCGGGCAACACCTTTCGAACCGCCAAACAACAGCCAAAAAAAAACCGCGCTCCGAAACGCTTCCACGCACGGCGACACCCTTCGAACCGGTGCACAACAACTTAAAAAAAAAACCTCCAATTTGACGAAGTGCCTGTTGGGCCCGGGCCTTGCTTGAATTAAAAATCCAATACAGAAAATAAACACTATGATAAAAATAAGAAAAAATAAAAAAAGAATTAAAATGAGTGAGTGTGCTAGCACCTTTTCGACACCATCATATTTGCCGATTTTTAAGTATTTTTTGGAATTGAGAAATAACCTGAAAATTTATAGATATGTACTTTACATAATCAATAACTCATTAAAAAGTTTTCAAAAAATAATAAAATTGTTTAGGCCCCGAAATAAAGTGAAAACAAAAAGTTAAAAGTGAAAAAAAAATAAAATAGTGAGTGGGCGAGCAAGTTTTGACACGCCCATCTTTGACGATTTTTAATGTGTTTTTGGCTTAGCAGAATGGCTTCGAAATTTAAAGGCGTGTAGGCTACATCATAAAGAAGTCATAAAAAAAACTTCAGAAAAAAAAACTTATTTTTAGGCCCCGAAATATGTTTTGGCGGGGGACAAACCTGGAGGTGTTCAACCCCCGAACGGGACCCCGAACGCCTGAACGTTCGGGGGCCAGCCCGGGGACCCCCGAACGTTCGGTCAGGTAACCCTGTATATATATATATATATATATATATATATATATCCTCTTTGCATGTGATTTGTCAGTGAACTTTATGTATCGATATATATCCTCTTACTCTCGTTGCACTGAATACAAAATAAGTTTTCGTTATATATAGGGATAGTGTGTCTCTCTCCCTCTCTCTGTATGACTATGCAACAAATGAATATGAAACAAATGATGCATAATGTTTTCCATAAAAGACATGTCATAGTACAATAACTATTTTGAAGGGTCCGGTGTAAACTCTGCCCGTGTATTATTTGATGTATAATCTTTTTACGATCTTTTGTTGTCACATTCATCATTTAGAGGATTGTGCACACAATTCCTATTACACTCTTGCTAACAAATATAAGTTTTGTACATAGCAGAACCGAAAAATAATGTTCCAACTCAGCCTAAGATTCGATAACAAGCGCCCTCCTCCGTTCTCCCTGAACTTTTATTTTTATCATTTGACATTTCTTTGTCTATGTCTGTGTCACCATGGTAGTTGCCTCTCTCCATAGAACCCTCGTCTACCTTTCTGTTCTTTTTCGGAATACCATCTCTCTCTCTCTCTCTCTCTCTCTCTCTCTCTCTCTCTCTCTCTCTCTCTCTGTGTAGTGTGTAGATGACCTCCCCGTTGTGTGGGTGGTGAGGCTCTCTTTCAACAACGGCGTTTGTAACCATATTTAGCATAACCACCTGTCAAACATCCAAATATCTCATGTTTACAATTTTTTTTTTTTTTTTTTCTCTTTCTCTCTCTCTCTCTCTCTCTCTCTCTCTCTCTCGATGAATTCCCTGTCGTGCGGGTGGTGAGACCCTCTTTCAACAATGTCGTTTGTAACCACATGTAGGACAACCACCTATCAAACATCCGAATATCTCACGTTTAGGGTTTCTCTCCCTCTCTCTCTCTCTCTCTTTCTCTCTCTCTGTGGATGAACTCCCTGTCGTGCGGGTGGTGAAACTCTCTTTCAACAATGGCGTTTGTAACCATATTTAACATAACCACCTGTCAAAGATCCAAATACCTCATGTTTAGAGTCTCTCTCTCTCTCTCTCTCTCTCTCTCTCTCTGCAGTGTGCCATAATAAATAATTTTGCTCTTTTGTTCTTAACTCGTACTACACACACACGTTCTGAACCATATGCATTAAGGTCAGGCACCAACCTTTTATCAACTACAACGTCGGAGTCTTATCCGCCTCTTGTAATCTCTCATCGCATTCCACATTTTCATCCTCACCAAATATGTCTATAAATTTGTAATCGTCTTTCATCTGCACTACCTCATCTTGCATCTTGTTCTTGTTCGTGTAGATCCGTTCCCATATTTTTGTTTAACTCTCCAGAACTGTTTTCTTTATGTCCAGAGACACAACATTGAGTGTCACTTTCCCGATGTCCGATGTAAATGTTGAAACGATGGTTTCTTCAATCTTTTCCATTTTTTGAGTTGCTGGAACTGCGCGCAGGTCGACTTTTGTTGTTGATATGCCAAATACAAAATCGCAAGACACCATCCTCTTTCGGGAAGAGAAGACTCGTCTGCGTGCTCCTTCCATAACTTTCCTAATCCATCGTCCTCATCATAAGCCTCCATTTCGTTGCTGCACTCTTCTCCCTCATTATCGTTTTTCCCAAATCCCATTGTCCTCGGTCCTTTATTTCTATACTCAAGCGCGAAACTCAAACATGTTAAAGGCGTTTCCCTTCCCCTTTTCTCTACTATTAAACCACATGCAACATCGATCGCTGAGAACGACGAAGTGTCATCCCTTACATTCATTTTCACACACATCAATTCCCAACATTCGTTTATAAGCCCAGTCACAACGCTTGGCTCCGACACTGCAAGAACGTTTTAAAAATTGGCAAAAAACTAGTTCGCTACTAACTGAGGATTTTCATACTCGATTGCATTTATTTCCAGTACATCTCCAGCTTCTTCCAATATCTCGATGATACCCGCTAGAAAGTTGAAAGTGGTGTGGGCGGTGTCGAGCGTATCGGTCCCCCACGGGGACCCTCCCGGCCGCGTCACGCAAGATTATGCCGGACTTGTCGCGGAGAGTGTTTGCCGCTCTGGCCGAGTGCGCCAGCCGTACCTCTCGCGAGCCCCTACAACATGACAGGGTCACGAGAGGCACCACTTACCTCCACCTGCGGAAACTGTCATCATCCCTTAGGTGGGCGTATCCCCGCCGAGCTACTGAACCACATGTGAAGGCTTTTCGTATGCAATTGCAGAGGTGGCCCAGCCGAGGGCGTTTCTCGTTCGCTGTAGCATAGGGCGTACGCGTGGTCAACGCCCAAAATCGAACTCGTACGCGAATCGACGCACAGGGGGGCAGAGGTCCGAAACACGACTCGGCGCCGGTCGACTAGGACGCACTACACACACCACACGTTACACCGCAACACTCACGCTTACCCACGCATAACACACGGAAACACACAAGACAAACCCCACAAACAATACCACAACACCACAACACCACAACACTCCTAGTCCCTTCAGTATCCGACCCATAACTCTTTGCAGCCAGAATCAGATAGGTGTCGCGCGCTGGGCTTTCGTGTAAAAGTCGAGCGGACGCATGGACTTCTCATGCCAACCAACCATGCGGGCGCACGCAAACGTTCGTGCTGACGGGGTACTTTGTGGTACTTGTAGCCTCGCGGCCCTTGATAACCTCGAGGGTCGTGTTCGATACTCAAGTGTCGGTTGACAGGCGCTTTGAGGGGTAATCTCTCGACGCCAGACAACCGTCATGTNGGCCCTTGATAACCTCGAGGGTCGTGTTCGATACTCAAGTGTCGGTTGACAGGCGCTTTGAGGGGTAATCTCTCGACGCCAGACAACCGTCATGTGCSGTTGAAGACCACACCCTCTTCTGYACCCYRTGCAGAGGGSTTSAGTAGACAACTTCTAGCTGTCRTGGCGGTCAAATATCAAGGGGGTTGACTTTGACGGCTGCYACRKACTACAACGTCCAACCATAATGACTCTAAAARGCAAACGATAACAGGGGATCTMCCTTTTCTCTCAGTGCAAAWACTTACTTAGTCACTATGCACGGTCTCAACGGRTCGCGCKGACGCAARAAATATGATATAAAAGTTATGAGATAGGAGACGATCACTCTCACAATCACGATGCGGCCTCCCTCAAATATATACATATATAACCATACTCAAAACCAAGTCTGGACTTCATTTCACAGAACATACCTGTAATCACATCAAAGATCCACATCAACAGAGCACACACTACACGGGGTCAACTTCAACCATTCTTTGCGCTCACACCCCTTGCTTTAGCCATACAAGCCTCACTCTTTGTGCAACTCTCAAAATAAAGTACCCTGCATCTTTATTAAATGACCATTCAATTAAAGTCCGGGTAAAAACACAACAAATGAATCAAACCRCACGRCTAAAACTTTTAGGTTGAGTGGCAAGAGTGAATWAGAGTTGAGCCGGAAACCGACYTGTTATCAAAGGATAACAGAAGGTGATCCCTGTARGATMAGTTTGAAGATAGTCAAACCTTGAATCAATATGAATAAAGGTGACCTGCAATGMAGCACAKGCCAGTACCCAARCCATGCTTRAGTGATCAAGAAATAATCCTWCCTTTCTAACTAACCTCTGATATCTATCTGAAAATACAGRAAATTTCGGCAGCATATCCCCTAAACAGGATGGATTGCCARTTTTTTCTRGCTGAAAATAGTTTAACTTTTTRAATTCCATAAAATTTCGGCATCGCTTCCCGTAGGAAGAGYGCCTTCCCAAAATTTCTACAAATCCAAAAATGACTAACTCTTTCGGATTTTGTAGAAATTTCGGCAGCGCTTCCCGTAGGAAAAGTGGGCTACCAAGATTTATACAAAGTTGAAAAWAATGTAAGACAAAACTATACCTGGGACTAACTTCTGACACCTGTTTGATAACTTTGGCTCAATATTAGTCTGCATGCCCTCTRAGTGAGACCATGAGCCAATGCTGATCCTAACCCTCAGCAGAGTCGGTCTTATCTCATCCCAAGCTTCCCTCCCATCATCCATCTTACCTACCTATGGCTCCAGCACTTGACGAGCATCTACAGCAACTGCTCTATCAAAGAGAATACCCCAGAGATGACCTTCAAAAACATGCATAGGTGAGTGCAACATCTCTCACCAACCCTCAGGTTCTTTTTCAGGTCACATAGTTTGTTCAAAAACCCTCATTATTYTCTTTTTACCCTTMCTTACAGAAGACATAGGGTCAGCCAACCCAACTTATGGATGTGACTGGCCTCCCAATTTATATGACTAGGCCACACCAACTTACGGTGCCCCAGTCTGGTAACACAAATATACGTACGCATAAGACCAAACCACACCAACTTAYGGTGTGACCAGTTTCTGCAAAACGATCGACATAAGGCGTATGACCGGYCGCACAAACTTATGGTGAAGCTGGTCAGCCTGAACGTTCGGCATACACATAGAACAGAACYTCCTCAACTTATGAGGGGCCAACCTCTGCCTAAACAACAACAAAAGGCATATGACCAAACACAACAACTTATGTTGTGCCTGACCAGCCYATAMAGTGACATATAGCATGAGATCAGGCTACCCAACTTATGAGTAGTCTAGCCYCMCCCAAACAACAACAAGCACRTATGACCGAGCAACCWGCAACTTATGCGTTCGCCCGGYCTCCGCAACAYAACTAYATCAATAGATAAGTTTCACAATCAGATTMTGTCTTCAGACTAGTGGCCAGGTCACCTCAACTCACGAGGATCCCCASCCAAACGTCAGATATGTTTAGAAAAGGAAAATAACCAGACTTTATATATCTCTCTGCTTCCGTGTTATCAAGGACATAGGACCAACTACCCAACTCATGGGTGAGTCAGCCTGCCCACARTTAYCACACCATTTTSTATTGTTCATCTTCTTTCTCTCTGCTTTGTCTGCTACCRACTTATATGGCTGGATCTTCCAACTTATGACGGCCAGCCTGCCMTGAATATACATAATAAATGATGTATCACTTTGTATACTCTGATTCTCTTAGTGATGACGRCTCACGACTTGACCACACYAACTTATGGTGTGAATAGTCTCGCCTGGAACAATAAAGCATAAGAYTGAGCCACACCARCTTATGGTGTGGTCAGCTTCTGCCTAGACAATTKATGTAAGGCGTATGAYCGGGTCCCACCAACGTATGGTGAGACAAGTCAGCCTAAACTTTCGGCATACCCAAAGAACTGGACTACCTCAACTTATGAGGAACCCAGCCTTTGCCTGAACAAACGACGAAAGGCATATGACCAGGCACAACCAGGCACAACAACTTATGTTGTGCCTGACCAGCCCATACAATTACATACAGCGTAGAACTAGGCTACCCAACTTATGGGTAGTCTAGCTTGCCAAATAACAAGTAAAACAAGTGCGAAAGACTGAGCAGCCCGCAACTTACGCGTTCGCCCGGCCTCCGCAACATACTTGACAGATCTGTGTTTTCTGAATTCACACTAATCTTGATTAAATCAATACATATTTGTCAGTTTACTTTGCAAAACAATGTGACAGTCATGAATTCAAACAAGTAAAGAAGAACAGTTGCCTTTTTTAGTCATAGTTACAGTCAGGCCAATAGCAATAGGATGATATAGTATAATGATAGGATCACACGCGTAAATCGAGGGTTATACCTGAGTGTTCCCTGCGTCCAGAACCCCGCCTAGGCTCCGGCAGAGCTCCCGCAATCGGTGGGGCAACCTCCCACAGAGGCCTTGGCGCGGACCTACGGGTTGCAATCCTGCCTGCCGCCTTCCTCTCGAAACCAAAGGACCAGACTTAGACTAAGAAAGGCAGAAAGAGAAGAGTTTAGGCACTCAGATCCAAGAGGGGTGCTCTCAGACTAGTGAGAGAGCGYCTTGAAATCTTCATGCGCCTAAGGGCCCCGCAATGATGACCAACAACACGCARCATAAGTGGTCGAACARCAACCAGGACGTAGAGAACAACACCCTGACAGRCCTCCATATCGTAGCATGAACCCCTACTCGTCCAACCTGACCCCCTMCTCAAGTCTGGCCGCCCTTTCTCAGCCCAACCGCGGCCGCACAGCAGCCGGTAACAGTCCATAACYGCAGCACCCACACACAGTGGCGGTCCACAKCAACAGTAGGATCTGCCAACAGCAGTCCACCCATAGTCCATAGACGCAGCAGCTYGTGMACAATACGCAGAAGCAATCCTCACACAGCCTACTGCTGCCCACAACAGTAGTCTGTGCACGGCCAACAGCAGTAGCAGTTGTACCTAGTTAAAAAAGTAGCAACAACTGTTYTTGCGTGGCCACCGAACGCAGCAGTAGCCCAGTTCCCTAGCAGCAGCATACARCAGCGGCCAGCAACCGCTCACCCATAGTCAACAACAATACGCAACAGTGMGCAGCGGCCAACTCATTCGGTTGGCTAGGCAACACTTCATTCCACARCCAACCTGGCCATTTCACGACTGCTCCATTCCCGCTGGCTGCACACAGTAAAAACCCAACACATAATAATGTGCATAACAKCACCGCCCGTAAGTTTTGTGAGTCGCTGCTGCYGAGGTCTGGGCTGCTTTACGCCGATATGATYSTAACTTCAACGGTGTTCTTCCAAACACGTATACACAACAGTCCCTTGCGAAACGCTAGAGTCGACTAACCCCTGCCTTCAAGATATGCAGCAACAACCGATGCTGARGGAGACGGCGACTCAAGCCTTGCGAACACATCAGCCTTCATGCCCTRTGGAAAGCARCACCGGATCCACATTAGTAGCAGCCAGAATAGCTACCACTCCCCSCCCTTATGCAGACCTCCTCTTCGAACGGGTAYGTGTTCTTWCTCCTTTCCTCCCCTYTTAACTTTTGCTTCAGTTYCATCCYCGCTATTGTGCTCTATTTGAGTATAAGCACAAACATAGCAACTACACATTYATACCGCGTGCCAACAMGCTTTGYAGTAATGCACCACARCATGACGGTYTTGGAAGGCAACAATCGCTCCTCACTAGTTGAGCACCACTGTGCTCAGCCTCTCAGGTAMATGCTCCACCTCRCACTTTCAATCTGCTCTCTCTCTCCYAATAGGACAAGCATGATTGAAGTGAATCGTTTACCACAAACARGMWRATCCCTTCTCTTTTTACTTTTGCTTGCCYTCTCATRCATCCCGTGYACCCCTACYGCCTAATGGCSAYGTATCCGCCWACAGGTAAGCCTCCCCAAGCTTCSTCAGTCCTCCTCTTTCCCYGTTTTYCTCCYTGTTCCTGGCGTCTSYTGCCTCTCCTCTCCACCATAACRCCCTGTAKATGAATGTACTTGGCCGTCTGCTTGGCYAGGTTCATTCAAAGCGAGGAAAGCTAGACCAAGGGAACTTCGACCCGCAGGTTCACTGCTCACCTTCGTTGGCACATCTCACAGCTCTCTACAGACAGGTAAGCTCCCTTTCTCATGTTACTACTCTTACCTACTAAATCCACCACGAGATCAGAACCACCTTGGCTGAGTAGGAGGCCCAATCAAAGTGATTGGGAGCTCGATAGTGAAGACGTTTCTTGAAGACGAAAACAGCATCTTCGGACCGACGACACACGCAGCCCCTGACCACTAATATGTGCTAGCGGCATTGCCCCATCCTAGTACCCTTGAGGTGTGCCATAAATACAAAAAGAAAAAAATAAAATAGAAAGTGGGACCCGTTAGAATTCCCATAGCAGTCGCGCAGTTCCCGCATCTTACCCTGACTAAGCCATTACTCCATCGTGAAATCCGACACCGCAATCGGATTCACGATGGGCCAAAACCCGGGACTCGAATCTTAGATTGCTGAAAATGGTCAAGGAACGACCGAGTTATCGCAAATTCGCTCCCCACCTTCTTCCCCCTTCGCCATAGCCCGTGCAACACTTTTCTCTCCTCCTTCATTCTATACTCCTCCTACTGCCAATCTGACTCCACCAATTGATTCGCAGGCCCTGAAAACCCCAGAAACCAATCTTCCCTCGCCCGTTTTCATCAAGAAACGGGTGAGGTCAACGTTTTTTCCCCTCACTTCTTCTTCCTTATTTCTGCCATGTCCGACTTCGTCTCCCTCACAGACCGACCGCACCCAGTCCTACTCCTCGGCCAAGTGCGTGCCCTCATTGATAGTCCCCCTATAGTCCCTGCACTGGCTTGCTTGGAAAGTGCTTTCCGCCTGAAGGCCACTCTCCGTTGTCGGGCCACTGCGATACACTCTGCCATCTACGTAGTCATAGTCAAGCGCAACTCCTATCCCTCGTACCTCGAAATCTATCCACTAACACGAAAAACTGACCACGTAACCTGACTCGCAGCTACCGAAAACCCCCGTTTCGACTCCTCCCTCACTCGATTCCGTCCCGAAACGAGTGAGGAAAGCTCTYATCCCCCTTCCATTTTTTCTTCCTCCATAGCTCCGCGCGGCCCATTTTTTACTACTCTCCTATTTTACTAACCCTCGTCTGAAACTGACTACATAGCCAAACTCRCCCGATCTCAAAATATCGAAATAGGACTTTCTCCCACCTGATTCCGTTAAGAATTGTGGGTGACAAGCGTTTTTCACTCCCACGGTCACACCATCTTCTCTGCCACCCTCACCGTTGAATGCACCCAGTGCAGCTTCGCGTCTAGGTTCATTTCATTTTCCACCTTTCTTTTACTGCTCCCCTCTTCTCTGCAGGTACGCGGGCCAGCCTAGTGGCCAAGTTCAATGTTCTCCTTTCTTTGCATCCCGCTACCTCCACTCTCCGTTCGCTCCTTCCATGCACCCATCGTCTCACCTCCCGAATGCACCTGGCGTAGCCCGGTGGCCAGATTCACCCTCGTTTTCTCCCCTCGCTGCCGCTCTCTCCCCTGTCTGTGCCCGGATACAGTCGCCCTCCACTGCGCTTGCTGCATCCTCCTCTTCGCGCGTTGCCTTTGCTCCGCTCCCCGTCTGCGCCAGCTTACCACCCGCCATCTCCCGTATCGAATGCACTTGGCGCCTTATGGCGCTCGGATTCATTTGCATCCCATCTTCCCCTTCTTACTCTATGAACGCTGTGCACTCCTACATCGCCCCCATCTGCTGGCAATCAGCGCAAGGGCAGCGAGGAGGACAGAAGTCATAGTTGCCTGTTTGCCCATGGTTTATATGCATGTCATTCTTGCGCAGGGGCCATGCTACTCTGCTCAGTATCGTTCCAATTTTAACAGATGTCCCGAAGGACTGCACCCCGGCAGCAGTTCGTGGGTGTAGCCACTGAACTAGGCTGTTGGGCCTTGGTACCGGCACCGGGCCGTGTCCCCGTGAGACTAAAATAAGAAATAAGAAAAGTAAAATTTTTAAAAATATTGATTAAACGTAGAAGAAGAATTAGGAACAACGAAAGGGGGAGGGGACCGGAGGGGACGCACAGTGACTGGCCCACGGCCGGTATCACCCACCTGCTACCACCGGAGCTGGAACACAGGTACGCACTTCAACAGTTCATGGGTGTGCCAACTGAGCCGAGCCAGTTGGTCTCACTACCAGTCCCGGAACTGGTGCCAGGCGTATGTAGAGGTTGGCGCTCAGGACTGCAATTCAGTAGGCAGCAAAGCCCACGGATTTGCAGTCACTGCACACGCCCAAACGCATGTGACCGCCCACGCAGCCTCGGTATTGTTCCAATCATAACGGATATCCCAAAGGACCAACCTGTGGGCATGGCCATAAGGTAATACCTCGGGACTGGCTGGCCTCTAGGTAATTCAAAAAAAATACGTTACTCTGGGCATCTGATTGTATCTGGGTTCACGCAGAGGTCTATATTTTCAACAGTTCATGGGCGTACCCACTTAGCTAGGCTCTTGGGTACCTTTGCCAGTCCCGGAACCAGCACATGGGCCGTGTCTCAGGCTGGAAACAAAAGGGTACACAAAAATAAAAACAAAACAAAAATAAAATGAGACAGCAGGACGGGGTTTCTATGCGACCAGCTGGCTACAGTTGCGTGCCTCCCCACTGTGCCTTGGGCCGCTTCGCCCTGGCACAGTTCACCACCTTTCAGGCCCCAATGGGCATGCTCACACTGCGCCCCAAATCTGCAAAATATGCAGATCTGGGACAGGCCAATCTGAAGTTTTGGGCATGGTCAGGTCACACTGCTGTTCCTTTTSAGATGGGACAAGGCCCTGGTCGTCCGCGGTAGCGGCGACTTGATACTTTGCTGGTCGCACAACACCACCCACAATTGGTGCAAGAGCTGTTGACCGCGAATTCCCCTTGTCCCGCGGCCACACAGGCTGCCTGCCAACAGGCACACAAGTGGCACATTTAGGACCTTGGCGAATTTGTGTGATCGGTCTTGCGCCTCGTGGGCCCCGGCGGACATACTCCCACTCAACCCTTTTCACAGCAGACCGGGGTTGGCGGACGCTGAACTGCCACACAACTTTCTTCCGCCTCGTGGGCTAATCACCCTCCGACTCGCATGTACGTTGGGCTCCTCGGGCCGTGCTTCAACGGTTCATGCGTGGGGTCACGACTGGTCCTGAGACCGGTACCGGACCACGTCCCGTAGTGGGATAAGATAAATAATAAATAAAAATAAGAAGAAAAACAAGAATAATAAGAATTCTAGAAAAGAATTTAGGAAAAAGCGGCTAGGGGGAGGGGAACCGTCGGAACCCAGCCTCGGTCCTGCCTGTTGGGCCCGCAGTCGAACTCCCCAGAAAAACCTAGGGGGATAGTCTCGCGGGACCCTCAACCCCTCAATTTTTCGCCGAAATACGCTCCTTCGCTCCTCCCCTGCTGGCTGTTGGCCTCGATCCCGGGATCCGCCTGGTGACAGTGCGGTGACGTAACCTATGGGGCTAAGCCCAAGCCTCGATGCAGCAGGCCCAGTTCTCTATATGAGGAGTAACTTCAGCCCACCCAGGCCCGCAAGGGTGTGCCAAGGCCACAACTTGGCTTATTCCCCAAGCCCATGACTTTGTAATGCCGTGTCCCACTGCCTCGCGGAAGACGTTGCGCAACTCACCATGTGCGCCGCCCTGTCATGCCGCGGCCACGGCAAGGCTATCATATCCTGCCGCGACCGGCCCTTTTATCGCCGCCATGCCGGAAACCCCGGACTTTTGTTCCTACTACATCCTGTTCACACTTCACACTTCCTCCCTTAGACCTCTCTGATGAGCCCAAACACTGGTAATACCTCGTCACCTTAGTGTGTTGCCCACTATGCGATCTCAGCAACTACCGCCCATAGGGCCGGCTTCGTCCCTGCTCGTCAACCTCCTGCATCTACGACGCGGAGGTCACCGCTTACGTTTTACTTTCTCTCGCACACCCCAGTTACTGCCCAAAGCAACACCGCTTCCGATGACGCATGCCGTATGAACGCAGATGTACCATGGTCACTTCACTAAAAGAAACCTTGTCCTCATTCTAATCAAAGCCAAAAGTTTTGCCGGTGGAAACGTCGACTCTATAGCATCAAGAATAAAACTCATCACGAGCGCCTCAAAATTGCGCGCCCACACTCACTCTGCTCCCCGTCAACCATTCAGTCAACACAACCGCAACTCGGGCAGTGTACTCAAATTTCGACCCAAGCCTATTTTCTGTCACTTGCAAAAAACTAGGGCGGATACCCTTGTAAGGGTATTCGCGTCGACAGCTTACCGGACCTTGTCAAGCGACGTCCCCGTCGCGTCGAATAATAAAAAAAGCTATAAAATGATCCATAACTCCAAATGCTGACGAGAGAAGAACCAATCTGATTGGCCGACTTGACTCCGTTTGAGGATCTTATAAAAAAGCCATTGGTCACAACTAACCTTTGCCAGGGTTTCAACCTGGGTCTCCCGTGACCAGGCCTCGGGTACCGGAATACTTGATCCGTACTATAATGTTAAGTTTGCTCCAAGTAGCCATTGATAAGCCTCTCCCTTTGTCCTAGACATCTGTCGGTTCATTGTTGGGTGTCCTGTTTAGTCATCGTCCTACATGCAGGGTCATAACTTAGGACGCGGGCCCTAACCGAGACCTTTATAAGGCTCTCTCGCCTTAGTCACACCATATTCATAAAAATAGATATAATTTTTATCACAGATCTCTCCTGCAGTCTAGTACAGTAGAGTTAGGTCTCCATCTTTGCCCACTATAGCCTGGTTGATCGAGCCAGGTCCACGGCCCGTTGCGTTGTTATTTTAGCAACGGTAGCCTCGCTGGTTGTGCAACGATGGGCGATTCTCCTGATAAATCATACTATCAGGACTCAAAAAAAATACGACTCGACTCTTATCCCTCCGACATCCCGCGGGAATAAGACTTTATGAGGCGGCCACACCCCTCAAACCTTACCCTTTGGTGAGACGTGGGCCCGCTTCTAGGTTGCGCCGATCAGCAGCCAACACTAGGGGTTGCGCCCTAGTGATGCTAGATTAACCCCTAGCTGGGTCTCTCATATATGTCTTAAGATTAGCATCATAGTGACTGGTCGGTGTATCGCAATAACCTCAGGCCTACTGCGGGACTACGCAGAGGTCTGACTCACTTAAAGGCACAACGCCCTCTCAAAATCCACAAAAAAAAAAACACCGCTAGATTCACTGGGCCGTGGCCTCCCACTTGATCAGAGCAAGGTAGACCACACATCTTACAGACATCTCTCAAAATTTCACCAATTTGCGACCTTCCAAAATTTCAAAAAAATAAAAATTTATCTTGGACTTTCTCGTCAGACTTTATCGTTCAAACCACTTTCCATGCCATTTCAATCATTTAACCACCTTCCACTTTTGAAGGAGACTCTCTCATAAAACCTCACAACCACCTCCCACTTGGAGGGGAATCAATCATAAATCCTTACAACTACCTCCCACATCGAGGGTAATCAACCATAAATACTCGTTACTGAGAGACCAACTTGTGGGTCCTCGTCTCAACTCAACAAATAACAAAGACTCGTAAATCCCTTGGGATTCTCACATATTTTTACCAAATGAATTGCACTCCTCTTTCTTATACTCAAGCTTAATACCTGTTCATAGGCAGATTGCGCGAGTATACCAGAGAGTAGACAGTTTACACATTTCACATTTACAAAAACACACGAGATGCATCTTGTACATCTCTCACACAAGGAATCATCATACATGAGGATAAATCCATACACGTGAGAGTGATAGTGATCGTCCAACAAATAGGTAATCTTAACTCGTAATTATGTATAAAGTTGGGATATTTCTGCTCAAAAGAGACAAGAATAGCCTCAAAGTCGCGCACCTACTTAGAGTTGAACAACCTCAACTCAAGGATGAGCAGGATAGTCTATGCCTTAGAGTCGGTCTATCTTATCAGTTCCTTACCGGACCTTATTGTTAAACTCTCATTCGCTTTCTAAAATTTATCCCTTTCAATGGTCCTGATCATGCAATAATAATAATAATATATATTATAATGCTATATGTCGTAATAGAGAAGTAATAATCATGAATAAATAATGATACCATGACCAAGTTAAATTTTCCAACCATGAATGTTTTCAAATGCAACTGTACTATAATATACTCCCCGAGGCTTTGACAGAATTATATTGTGTCGAGGGGCAGTGTAATCCTTTCTCAAAGGGATAACATCTTACTTCCTGAGCCCTGCTCAAGGATCAATCCTCACTGCATCTCCCTCCGATTCCAGCACTTGTGTCTTGTAAACCCTTGCCGATAAAGTAGACAATCTCACCACACATACTCCGGGATGATCTATCCCTTCGCACGCAGATGAACCTACTTGCCACATAAAATAGTTGGGGATTCACCCCCTACCACTCTGTGGCTGGTAGTAGTTGACAAGGCCATGATCTGACAAGGTTCAAACACTTTCCTCCTGTTCAGTAGTAGTATAGTCATCTTACCTCAAAAGATTAGATGACAACACCCCACTATAGACCAGGAACATAGTTCCGGCATGGGTGTCACTACTACCTACAAGACTAGATTATAACTTCTTCAAAGCCATCTTTCAGGGAACTGATAACATAGGGTTGCAACTTCCTTTAGGGTAGGCTTCACACATTGACCATTTCCTTGCGAAATTAACTTTCCCAAGGAACTGGTCACTCCATTCACCTCCGAATCCGCATCGGACGTGGATTCCGTGTAACGTATCTAACCCCTTTTAAAAATATAAACCCATGCATATAAAACAAAAATGATATGAATGAATAATTCAGATAAACATAGCCCCAAAGGATTATACATAGGTAGAATAAAATCAGGTAAATAACTTATGTAGCTAGTCGTAGATGAATAAAACTCAGATGAATAACATAAAGTACATAGTCTTATATGAATCGACTCTTAAATATACTTATTGAAAAGAAAAATTTTGATGTAGGTGGATGAATTTCATAGATAGACTGAAAAGTATAATCTCAAAATGATAACTTAAGTGCTTAAATAGATAGAATGTTTATGACTTTTCCTCACGAGAGTCCTTAGGTAGGAAGAAAATACCTTTTCCTTACCCAAGTCATTTCCTATCGCTAGTGTACTGTAATACTGCCATGACAACTTAGGAAGCTCATCAACTATGTTAAAGTACCAAAGATCCTCGCTTGGGTAACTGATTATACAGAGTCGCATTAAATGCGAACGACGATCAATCTACGACATTAGATACACAGAACATCGCCCGTACTACTCTATGGCACCTCAACCCGCAAACTCATAACCGCAGTTGTCACTACTAGGTGCCGAGGTAGACAAACGTCCCTATCTCACCGGGTCCCCGCTTTTCAATAATATACTCCCATCAGAACCATCAACAACCTACTCACGATTCACTCGCATAATACCACTAACAAAATTTGTCGTTTTGCTTGGATCATCAGCCTACACTTAACCTGGGTTCGTTCTCTTAAGTACCCCGGTAGGCAGCCGAGATCCCCGGCAACTTTCCAGCGCATCGGTCCCCCACGGGGACCCTCCCGGCCGTGTCACGCAGAATTATGCAGGACTTGTCGCGGAGAGTGTTTGCCGCTCCGGCCGAGTGCGCCAGCCGTACCTCTCGCGAGCCCCTACGACAGGACAGGGTCACACGAGGAACCGCTTACCTCCACCTGCGGGAGCTGTCACCATCTCTTAGGTGGGCGTATCCCCGCCGAGCTACTGAACCACATGCGAAGGTTTTTCGTATGCAATTGCAGAGGTGGCCCAGCCGAGGGCGTTTCTCGTTCGCTGTAGTATAGGGGGTATGTGCGGTCAACGCCCAAAATCGAACCCGTACGCGAATTGACGCACTGGGGGGCTGAGGTCCCAAACGCGACTCGGCGCCGGCCGACTAGGACGCACTACACACACCACGCGTTACACCGCAACACTCATGCTTACCCACGCATAACACACGGAAACACACAAGACAAACCCTACAAACAACACCACAACACTCCTAGTCCCTTCAATATCCGACCCATAACTCTTTGCAGCCAGAATCAGATAGGTGTCGCGCGGTGGGCTTTCGCGTAAAAGTCGAGCGGACGCATGACCTTCTTATGCCAACCAACCATGCGGGCGCACGCAAGCGTTCGCGCTGATGGGGTACTTTGTGGTACTCGTAGCCTCGTGGCCCTTGATAACCTCGAGGGTCGTGTTCGATACTCAAGTGTCGGTTGACAGGCGCTTTGAGGGGTAATCTCTCGACGCCAGACAACCGTCATGT
>BFEA01000192.1:1534992-1545731 GCA_003427395.1 Chara braunii
CTCTCTCTCTCTCTCTCTCTCACACACACACACACACACACACACACACACACACACACACGCGCACACATACACCCAATCTGGCACGTGGTGCGCAGTCCCGAGCTGCCGCGTGGGTGCTACCACTCTCCCTCTCTCTCTTTCTCACACACACACACACACACACACACACACACACACAATCTGCCACGTGGTGCGCATTCCCGAGCTGCCGCGTGGGTGCTACCTCTCTCTCTCTCTCTCTCTCACACACACACACACACACACACACACACACACACACACACAATCTGCCACGTGGTGCACAGTCCCGAGCTGCCGCGTGGATGCTACCTCTCTCTCTCTCTCTCACACACACACACACACACACACACACAATCTGCCACGTGGTGCGCAGTCCCGAGCTGCCGCGTGGATGCTACCTCTCTCTCTCTCTCTCTCTCTCGCGCGCGCGCGCACTAATGGGGGAGCGGTTTGCCTAGCGTGGTGTTCAACATAGAAGAAGAAGAAGAAGAAGAAGAAGCAGAAGAAGAAGAAGAAGAAGAAGAAGAAGAAGAAGAAGAACAAGAAGCAGAGGAAGAAGAAGAAGAAGAAGAAGAAGAAGAAGAAGAAGAAGAAGAAGAAAAAAGAAGAAGAAGAAGAAGAAGAGAACGACGCTGGGGTAGCGGAGGGCCCACAACGACGAAAGGCGGCCTCTTTCTCTCTCTCTCTCTCTCTCTCTCTCTCTCTCTCTCTCTCTCTCTTTCTCTCTCTGTCTGTCTGTCTCTCTCTCTCTCTCTCACACACACACACACACACACAGGCGGGTATCTTTCGTGCTAGATAGAGAAAGAAGAAGAAGAAGAAGAAGAAGAAGAAGATGAAGAAGAAGAAGAAGAAGAAGAAGAAGTACCTGTTGTCGACGACGCGCAGCGGGCGGGCGTGGCGGAACGACGGGCAGGCGGGCGGGGATGCTCCACTTCGAGCAGGATGGGTGACGGGCAGACAGGCGCGGGATGCTCCACTACGACGATGACGGGCAGACGGGCAAACGTGCGGGGATGCTCTACTTCCAAATCGTGCGGGGTAACGGACTTCGCCCGCGCGATTTCGTGCAAGCGTTTGGGTTCGAACGCCACGCAAAATCGCGCGGGCGAAGTCCATCACCCCGCGCGATTTCCCAGTCGTCGGTCTTGATGATCGACGGCCCGAGCGGGCTTTCGAATGGGGGGGCGGGTTGCGGCCTCTAAAGCCGCCAGAACTTATTTTTTTTTTGTGAGCCTGAGAGGGCCGCAGCGGGGCCTGCAGGCCCGAAACGGTGTCTTTTTCGTTTTTTTTTTTTGTCGCACAAATCGCGGTCCAGCCCGTGCTAAAGCCTCCAGCGGCTCAACATGCGGGAGCTGCACCCACCAGTTCGTGCGATGGGCCACACCGGCAGGTGGGCGACACCGGCCAGGGGTCAGCCGATAGCATCAGGACCGAGCTTCTTCGATGGGCCACTCACTGTGCCTCCCTTCCGATCCCCTCCCCCTACGAGCATCAACAGTCTCTGCTCAATGCCACCCGGGGGGACGAACGACATATCTCCAGGTGGCGGGCACCAAGTTTGCCCACGAAGATACACGAGGCCAACGGGGATTGAACCGAAGACCTCCTCAATGCCACTTGCATGCCTTATGAATTGAGCTAGGCGGCTGGATCTTCGAACAGTTTGAGGCCTTGGCGGATAATTAATCTGACCTTCGAAAGAAAACCACAAAAAACAAAGAAAAAAAAAAAAAAAATCGAGAAGTGCGACGGGAACATTACTCGTGACTTAAGCAACATTTTTGTCACGATCGCACTGATGAAGAACTGTTGACCGACCCGCGGAACGTTACTTTCAGCACCAACGTTGATTTAAACGTTGCTCGAACAAGGAAAATGTTTTTCCAACGTTAAAATTAACGAAGTTTTTTTTCTGTTGATAGTATTGTTCGCACTTATAACAGTACTAGGTCATCCTACCAAGGAATGATGTACGCTAGAATCAGTCCTCCTGGGGATGGCGCAACATCACATATTTCCATATCCTTTCCTTCTCTTTCCTTTAGCGAAGTCAATAGACCTATTCAGAGATTTTCCCTTGCCGCCTTTCTCTTATTCTGTCGGTTCCTAACTTGTGTGTCTTAGACGGTACGACTAATGAATCTTTATATGTAGGCATATGACCACGTGATTAAAAAAATAATGATGTGAGTCATGCTAGACTGGAACTATGTACGGGTGAGATAGTAAGGGGTCGAAATGAGCCTCATGCAGGTTCCATATAAAATGATCATATAACTAAGCATTCCTTGTTGTACAAGACAACTAACTCACAAACAAGATTTAGATTGGGCCCTGATAGCAGTGCCGTACCCGTGACCATGACCGGAACCGGTCACATGAACGTGACCGGCCATCCATTTGGTGTTTTTTCTGTGAACGGCCGTTCACGGTGAATGGGCCGACCACTAAAGAGTTTTTTTTTTTTTTKTTTTTTTTTTTTGTTTTTTTTTTAGGGGCTCCCTCAGGTACATTCACCCCAAGCCGCACAACGTGATGACATTGGAAAAAATAAAACAAAATCGGAATGACCTACAAAATAGCAAACGGAAATGCTTATTTTGGCTGGTTGATTTTTTTTTTTTCGTTTTTAATTAAAAAAMAATATTATTCGTGAAAAACAAAAATTGAAAAAATTATAGGGAGTTACCCTCCAATGTCCCCCACCCTCCTATTAAAAAAAAAMAWAACCCCCCAACCAARAAAAAAAAAAAAAAAAAAAAAAAAAAAAACCGCTCTCCTTGAACTCCGGTGTCGTGAACGGGGTGAACTCCATGACCGATCTCCGTCCACAGAGTCCGTGAACGGTGACCGGTGGTACGGCACTGCCTGATAGTAAAACTATTCGTAACGATCCTATATAAAAAATTGAAACTTGAAAGATTATGCACTAGGACATGTGAACATTATATTATAGAAGTTATCTTGTTGCCCCTACTATCGACACTAACCAATGATATAGAGAGTTTTCTACCTTCTAAGGTGGTATGCAACATACTTGAATAGATTGTTCAATTGGATAAGGAATGAAAGTATGATATAACCCTACAAGTTAGATATGACTATAATGATACAAATAAGGAAAGCAGTGGGCAAGTAAGGTTGAATAAGTCGGTGTACATTAGCTAAACATAAATAGGATAGTTTGTCACGTGTCTATTGCTTCTTAACTCTTGAGAATTTAAGAGAGTTAACGTAGTCGTTAACCTTCTAACAATTTAAGTTGACAGATGCGGTTACTCGGACAAATGCCTCGAGTATGTAAACTGAAGGAATGATCCAACATACACAGATACCTCCCTCTAATCGTTCATTACCCTAACTTCTAACTTCTATATAAAAGTATCACATTCGGTAGCGGACATAGACTTCTAACTATCTTATACCCTAGTTCGTTCTTCTAATGATGATGGTAGGTAGTCGAAGTCCTTAACAACATGACCCTTGCAGGTACTGTCGATATAACCGTACACCTTTCCAAGCGCATTACAATTATTCGACACAAACCCAACCCACATATCACAGGTTATATTAGTTTGATTAAAAGTTGTCGTTTTGTCGTGATCATTGTTTTACCATACCTGAGTTCGTTCACTGAGGACCTCGGTTGGAAAGCGAGATCCCTGGCAACGGCGCTGTCGAGCGAATCGACCCCCGCACGAGCGAGGGCCCTCCCGGCCCTCGCTTGCGCGGGGGCCGATGCGCTCGACAGGTGGCGCCGTTGTCGGGGAGGGCCCTCACTCGCTTGGGGGCCGATGCGCTCGACAGCGCCACCTGTCGGGCACGACTGTGCCACACCCAGACGTAAAACATTTTCAGTGTCGGACCTCACGGTCGCATCACGCAGGAGTTTTTGAAGTGTTTCAGCGAAAGACCAACTCAGACCGTGCGCGCCAGCTATACCTCTCGCGACCCTTGCGACAGGACAAAGGTTCCTCGAGGTACAACTTACCTCCACCTGCGGGAGCTGTCACCATCCCTTAGGTGGGTGTATCCCTGCTGAGCTACTGACCCACGTGCGAAGACTTTTACATGCAATCACAGAGGTAAGTCATCCGAGGACGTTTACTCGATTGCCGTAGCATACGTGTTAGAACGCCTTAAGACTGACCCGTATACTTGTCGGGCATCGGGGACGCTGATCTCCCGGACCGACTCACAATTCAGGTCGATTCGACTGACGGACTATGCTTTGACTATAATTAGTTTCGATAGGTATGACTCACAACCTAACCCTTTTCCGGAGCATAATCCCTTCAACGCTTGAATTGTCAAGGGTTGCACATAAAATATATACCCATCCTACCTAGTGGTTAAATTCATTCATCATATCTCTTTATGAAAGCCCTTTGCCATATCATACATGAAATGAAATAAGATACTGAGTAATTAGGCAAGGAGATGTCTTTTATATTTTTACACGAACAGAGGCAAACATCAGAATGAACAAAGCTTCGACTTTTGGAAAATAATCAACATAGGCTTTTCGCCTTTCAAACAGACATCACAAATAAAAGTAGGCTCATGACCTTTCAAAAAAAATGACATGAATAAGGTTTTTGACCTTTGTCAATTATCCTAATCTATTTAACATCAAGGAGAAAAAGTCGAAAATTCAAACCAAATGTATAAAGGTTAGGTGTCGATGAAATGTCTGATTCGAGGCTCAGGTAAGCATAAGTTCGGTAATGCGTGTTGAGTGAATAACCTGTGGTTGGTCATTTTACTGACCTGCAGACAAGAGACAATCACATTAGACAATTCTGACGGAGTCAACCTTTTATTCACTTCTACCCACATTACACTTACACTTCCAACCTTTCAGTAAGACATCCCTTTTTCGACTTAGTCATTCAACCATATCCGACTTTAGTTATTTCAAGGACCCTTTTTTTGACCAAACACAAACCATTTAGACAATGACCCGAAAAACAGAAATGTCTTTCAGTGCAAAGGTCGATGCAAAGTGTGGGTGTCAAGAGTGAGTGAGGGTTGAGTTAGCTAACCAACCTCTTACCATAAGGCAACAACATGTAGTCTTGTATAGACTCATTACGAGTCCTCTTGGTTAAGACGACATGTAATCACACAGGTCAACACGGTCTCAACACCTATTTGCCATTGATATGACCCTATATGAAATTCAATATAGTGAACTTCATTTTAGTCGGGAATAACACTACATCGACATAACTCCCTGTAGGTAGCTCCACTAACTTCTTACCAGACCAATCTAGACATAGTTGTTTAAAAGAAGAAAAATGTTTTCCCTTTCAGACATACACAAACAAAATAACTTCAATCTCATATGGAGTAGAATCATAAGATTTGACATCAATCACTAGGTTAAGGTAGCACGACAGGTCACACGGGGCCACATTCCTTCTATCTCCACCTTAGTAGAATTAGAAACTGGACATTGTCAGTTCGTTAGTCTTTTGCGGGCTCTTCATAAGAGTTGTCATTGGAGGGTAGATCACACGGGATCCTCATTTTATTAGGCGTCTGGTCGTGATAGGGCAGAACTCATTGTGCCTAGCTTCTCCTTTCACAATTTTCATCGGTGTAAGGCTGACTGGTAATAAGACAGGCCTCTCGGAGTCTTGCTTCTCTTATCACCACCCTTCCTTATCCGTGCCAATTGTTGTGATAGGGCAGGTTTTGCGGCCTCGCTCCTCCTATTGCGGTTTGATATTTGAAGCACGGCTGGTGGACAATAAGGCAGGCTTATCGAAGCCTCACTTCTCTTATCACCACCTCCCTTACCCGTGCTAACTATTGCGATAGGGCAGGCCTTGTAGGGCCTCGCTCCTCCTATCGCTTACTTGCATTGATGCACGGATGGATGCTAATAACGCAGGCTTCTCGGAGCCTCGCTTCTCTTATCACCACCCCTTTTCCTTAGCCGTGCAGTTAGGCAATAGGGCAGGCCTCTAGGGGCCTCGTTCCTCCTATCACCCTTGCAAATTCTCTCGATGAACTCGGTCATCGCATTTGACGCTTCTCAAACCCTGGATCATTCGGAAGTCTTTAAGCTCATGCGGGTAGGCCATACGAACCTGTGCCCCATGTCTTAAAGACCTTCCACCTGATCTCCACACTGTGGGCAGAGTTAGTTGATGATGTCCACTTTCACAGTACTTTAAGCAATCGCACGCAGAATCCTTCAATCCACTGTGAACCCCGCTTTGTCAATGTCAGGTGGTCTATTAACCAAGACAAGACTGCACGGAGTTGATTCCCTTGCGGCCACATTCCCATAAAAAAACACTCACATAGCAAGACAATTACACGAAACTTCTCGTTCTTGTAATGTTTTTCCACAATTGTTGGTTATACACAATTCATATCAACATCAAACAACGAGATCGGCATGCATGAGACTCACACTCCATCGTATATTCACTATGTAAGAAATCTAAAATCATTCCAACCATTGCTCATATGGCATAACACTCCTCATAGGAAAGCCGCAGATTCACATAGTCGGACTCAAATGTATGCGTAGTAATATGGGGTAGTACATACAGTCTAATACAGGGGTATATATGAGGCGATGGGGATAATCTCTCTTATCCTAACACTAGTCGATTCGATTTGCACTTAGACGGAACTTCCCTACTGACTCTTTATTTATCTCTCTCTTCCTTTTTCCATGGCCAAGGCCATCGCCAAAGTGCAAGCAGACCACATAGTACAACATAGTCTACCGCATCCGCTCACTCGATTGGCAACACACAACACTCGCTCTCTCGATCGGCTGCAGACAACACCCGTCCACTCGATTGGCTGCGGACAACACCCGCTCACCCATAGTGCTATGTCGTTATTTCTCCCCGTGACAATCTCCTTCCCCTACTCGCTCGCTATCGCCTTTCTTCTTTTCCCATGCGCCCTCCTTCCTCCTCACTCGCATGCGCCTTCGCTCGTCTTCTCCGCCCACGCGTTCCACCTTCTCTCTCTTCCCTCATCCTTACTCCCTTTCTACTCACACTTCCTTCTTCTTGCTACCGCTTCTCTCCTTCGTCCTGGCTTCTCCACTTCGCGCGCCTTCGACTCCCTCTCTCCGTATTTCTCTCCTCCCCTCTTCTCTTTTTTCCCCTCCTTCTTCCTTCTCCTTCTTCTTCTTCTTCTCCTGCTTCTTTTCCTCCACGCGGCTTCCTACATTGCGGGTTTGTCTTCGATGTCGCCTATCGTGTGCCCGTGCGCTGCCTCTGTGCTATCGTGCTCTGCCTCCGCGCTAGCGGACTCCTTAGTATCGTGGCCCGGCGTGATTGAGATCACGCGGGGCTTACTACAACAAAGGTCTTCATTCTTTTTCACCAAATTTGCCCCAGTTTCAGAGGAAGATTTATAAAAGTGAATCTAAGAGCGCGTAACTACGGGACCAAAATAAGATAAATCAATAAAAATTAATAAAAGAAAATGAATCTAACTAATAAAAAATCATAAATAAATAAATAAATAAATAAGAAAACAGTAAAATCCAACTACCAACTGTACATACCAGCCAAGTGTTGTGTCCTTCATTTTCCGTCGAGCGACTGTAACTAACTCAAAGATCGAGGTCACGGGTTCGAACCCCAACTGACCGAGCCTGGGGCAAACTGTAGTTGAGCTCCTCGTCAAAAAGAAAGCTAGCTCAAGCATCGGTAGACCTCAATCCCTAGATCCCTTGTTTAGCAAGCATTATCTAACCTACTGAGCTAGCTCCCATTTCGGATAAAAAGGGAGCAGCCCTGGTATGTATAGGTAGTGGCTCAACCCGTTTAGTGGACTAAGCTTGTCTCTAAGTTTGTGTGTGTGTCCGCTTGCTGCTCTGCATGCTTGTCTGAGTGCTTGTCGGTTTGAGTGTATGTGTGACCTGCAAGGCACTTGGTTGATCAAAAGGGCCGGTACTTAGTTGTGGCCTCGACATTGAGGGCCGCGACGGTCAGGAAGTCACTGTCCAAGAGGCAAAACGCCTCTCTTCACATGGGAGGCCGAGCGAGAGCCTCAACCTCACTCGCGGTATATGAGTAAGGACAGAGGTGCCACTCGAGCAAGTGTTAGTAATTCAGGCATTACTGCAAGCCTGATGATCACACACTAATAATCATTGCGGCTGTATATTAATTCATCATGATTGACGTACCGACAATTAAGTCTCAGTGCGTGTCATAGATCTTACCGACACAACATCAACCCAACCAACCCCTCGACCTCTTCTGTAGCGGAGTATTACTACTGATTTTAACCATCAGAACGCGCGTCACCGCGATGCGCGAGCATACCTAACGAAAGTTTCTCACCGATGTGCCTCGGCCTCAACGGTCAAGGAAGTCGTTTCAAAGTGTCGTGTGAAAAACGCATACCCTTTTAAGTTCAAATCGACTTCGTCATGGTAATTGGTGCGATCAGTGTGTTGATTATAAAAACATGGTTAAATACCCTTGTAAGGGTATTTGGTCCGACACCACGATAACAGTGATGTTCAAGTTGTCAATGTGGAGACCTTCGTCAGACACGTAGTGTCCTAAGAAATCCACTTTGAGCTGGGCAAAGCGACACTTGCTCATGTTGGCGTAGAAACCATGTCTGCGTAAGCGGTCAATGACGTCGCAGGGATGTCTGAAATACTCCTCAAGGGTACGACTGTACATCAGGATATCGTCGAGGTAGATGAGAACGTACTGCTCCAGGATGTCACCGAAGATGTTGTTCATCGTCATCTGGAAGGTAGCGGGTGCGTTGGTGAGGCCAAATGACATCACATTAAACTCATAGTGGCCGAAACGCGATCGGAACGTTGCCTTCGGTTGGTCCGCTGCAGTGATGGGGATGTGATGGTAACCGCTACGAGGATCAATCTTCGTAAAAAAGTGGTTGCCTGCTAGGTGGTCGAACAACTTGTCGGAACAAGGCATGGGGTAACTATTCTTAACCGTGTAGCGGTTGAAAACTTGATAATTGATGCAGAGACAGAGAGTTGCATCCGCTTTGCGAGCAAAGAGGACAGGCACACCCCATGGGGAGTTGCTGGGTTTAATAAAACCCAGCCTCATGAGCTCCTCAAGATGACGCTCGAGTTCGGTGGTCTTGGGGATCGAGAGTCTGTAGGATGTCTGGTGGTGAACACGATAGTCAGACACAAGCTGGATGGAGTGATCGACGTCACGCATCGGTGGGATGCCAGCGTACGAGAATGACGATGCGAAAACGTTGTGGTACTCTCAAACGAGGTCACGAACTGCAGACTCCAGGTCGGCTGTATAGCGTACAAGTTCCTCAGCGTCAGCGTTGTCGAGCGCATCGGTCCAGCACCGCACTAGCGGGGCGGGACCCTCCCCGCCTCGTTACACAGGAGTTGGATTGATCCTCGTCGCGAATACATATGGAGCTTCCGCAAGCCGCTCCGGCCGAGTACGCCAGCCATACCTCTCGCGAGCCCCTACAACAGGATAGGGCCTACGCGAGGTACGACTTACCTCCACCTTACGAGAGTTGTCACCTCCCTTCGGTGGGCGTATCCTCGCCGAGCTACCAGTCCACAGTACGAAAGTTAATCAACTGCAATCGCAGAGATGGACTAGCCGCGGGCGTTTCTCGTTCGTTGTAGCATAGGGGGTACGCGCGGTTGTACACCTCTATCGGACCCACATGCGAACCGACGCCTTGGGGGGCTGAGGTCCCAAGTGTGACTCGTCGTCGGTCGACTAGAACACATCCCACACACCACGTGTATACCACTCTAAAGAACATAAAATAAAAACGCACACACATACACATACATATACCGAACGACACAAAATAAACAACGCGACAACACTCCTAGTCCCTTAGTAGCCATCCCATAACTCTCCGATGCGGAAATCGGATAGGCGTCGCGCGTGAGACTTAGTAAAAAACCGCGTGGACGTAGGGGTTAATCTCATATCGACTCGCAATGCAAGCATACACAAGCAGTCACAATGATGGCGTACTATGTAGTACCGATACTCATGTGGTCCTCGTTGATCTCAAAGGTCGCATTCGACACTCAAGTGTCGACTGACACCCGCCTTAAGGGATTGATCTCTCGACGCTGGACAACCACCAAGTGCGGTTGAGAACCACACCCTCTTCTGCACCCTGTGGAGAGTGGGTGGTGCACGGGTTTCTACCTGTAGTGGCAATCGTCTCTTATCGCGCTGGAGACCAGCTCCATTCTCCAGGGCATGAAGAGGAATCAAGGGGTTTGACTTTGACGGCTGCCACGGACTACAATGTCCAACCATAGAAACTCTAAAAAACAAAGGATCAAAGAGGATCTCCCTCTTCTCTCAAACGCACAATCTGTTTAACCCTTGCGCGTGGTCATAGTAGGCCGCGCGAAACACTAAAGACATATGTATTTACATATATATAAAGGGTTATAAATAGGTGACGATCACTTCTCACAATTACAGTGAGACTCCTCTCAACCATATATATATGTATGTGAGCGCAAACAGTCAAATCCAAAGTCCAAATCACCAAACATACCTGCAATCACATTAAAGATTCAACCAAAAAGTTCATGCATAGTTAGCGTATGAATATATTTTCAGGTCCCCTTTTCGGCTTTCTGTAGTTTCACTAGACTTACAGGACTTGTGTTAATACTTTCGAGTATGTACATTGCCAAAGCTATGTAGAGAGGCTTATATTCCTTT
>BFEA01000192.1:1546041-1563711 GCA_003427395.1 Chara braunii
GCTTTCTGTAGTTTCACTAGACTTACAGGACTTGTGTTAATACTTTCGAGTATGTACATTGCCAAAGCTATGTAGAGAGGCTTATATTCCTTTCAATTAGATGTGGGAACTTCAGATTGTCTGTTGATCCATATAAGGAGTTTTCAGTTTCATGAGGGAACTTCAGATTGTGTGTCCATCCATTTATGAGGTGGTCTGAAACCGTTTTCAGGCGGTTCCGCCACTTCAGTTTCATGCGAGAACTTCATATTGTGTCTCCCTCCATTTATGAGGTGGCCTGAATCCGCTTTCAGGCGGTTCAACCACTTGAGAGTTATGAGGGAACTTTAGATTGTGTGTCCATCCATTTATGAGGTGGCCTGAAACCGCTTTCAGGCGGTTCAGTCGCTTTAGTTTGATGTGGGAACTTCATATTGTCTGTCGATCCTTACAAGGGGTCGCCTGAAACCGCTTTCAGGCGGTTCAACCACTTCAGTTTCATGCAGGAACTTCAAATTGTGTGTCGTTCCATTTATGAGGTGGCATGAAACCGCTATCAGGCGGTTCAGCCACTTCGGTTTCATGCGGGAACTTCAGTCTGAGATTGTGTGTCCATCCATTTATGAGGTGGACTGAATCCGCTTTCAGGCGGTTCAACCACTTCAGTTTGATGTGGGAACTTCAGCTTGTCTTTTGATCCATACAAGGGGTCTCCTGAAACCGCTTTCAGGCGGTTCAGCCAATTCAGGTTCATACGGGAACTTCAGATTGTGTGGTCATCCATTTATGAGCTGGCCTGAAACCGCCTTTAGGCGGTTCAGCCACTTCAGTTTGATGTGGAAACTTCGGATTGTCTGTTGATCCATATAAGGGGTCGCCTGAAACCACTTTCAGGCAGTTCATCCACTTCAGTTTCATGGGGACTTCAGACTGTGTGTCCGTCCATTTATGAGGTGGTATGAAACCACTTTCAGGCGGTTCAACCACTTTAGTTTCATGCGGGAACTTCAGATTGTGTGTCCATTCATTTATGAGGTGGCCTGAAACCGCTTTCAGGCGGTTCCGCCACTTCAGTTTCATGTGGAAACTTTAGATTGTGTGTCCATCCACTTATGAGGTGGCCTGAAACCGCTTTCAGGCAGTTCAGCCACTTCAGTTTGATGTGGGAACTTCAGATTGTCTGTTCATCCATACAAGGGGTTGCCTGAAACCACTTTCAGGTGGTTCAGCCACTTCAGGTTCATGCGGGGACTTCAGATTGTGTGGCCATCCATTTATGAGGTGGCTTGAAACCGCTTTCAGACGGTTCCGCCACTTGAGAGTTATGCGGGAAGTTCAGATTGTGCGTCCATTCATTTATGAGGCGGTCTGGAACCGCTTTCAGGTGGTTCGACCGCTTCAGTTTCATGCGGGAACTTTAGATTGCGTGTCCATCCATTTATGAGGTGGCTTGAAACCGCTTTCAACCGGTTCAACCACTTCAGTTTGATGTGGGAACGTAAGATTGCCTGTTGATCCATACAAGGGGTTGCCTGAAACCGCTTTCAGGCAGTTCAGCCACTTCAGGTTCATGCTGGAACTTCAGATTGTGTGACCATCCATTTATGAGGTGGCCTGAAACCACTTTCAGGCGGTTCAGTTTAATGAGGGAACTTCAAATTGTGTGTCCATCCATTTATGAGGTGGCCTGAAACCTCTTTAAGGCGGTTCAACCACTTCAATTTGATGTGGGAACTTCAGATTGTGTGTCCATCCATTTATGAGGTGGCCTAAAACCGCTTTCTGCCGGTTCGGCCACTTCCGTTTCATTGGGGAACTTCAAATTGTGTCCATCAATTTATGAAGTGGCCGCAAACCGCTTTCAGGCGGTTCAGCCACTTCAGTTTCATGCGAGAACTTCAGATTGTGTGTCCATCAATTTATGAGGTGACTTGAAACCGCTTTCAGGCGGTTGAGCGACTTCAGTTTCATGCGAGAACTTCAGATTGTCTGTCCATCCATTTCTGAGGTGGCCTGAAACCGCTTTCAACCGGTTCGGCCACTTCCGTTTCATGCGGGAACTTCAGATTAAGTCCATCCATTTATGAAGTGGACTCAAACCGTTTTCATGCGGTTCAACCACTTCAGTTTCATGCGAGAACTTCAGATTGTCTGTCCATCCATTTATGAGGTGGCTTGAAACCGCTTTCAGGCGATTCATCCACTTCAGTTCCATGCAAGAACTTCAGATTGTCTGTCCATCCATTTTTGAGGTGGCCTGAAACCGCTTTCAGGCGGTTCAACCACTTCAGTTTCATATGGGAACTTCAGATTGTCTGTTGATCCATACAAGGGGTCGCCTGAAACGCTTTCAGGCGGTTCAAGCACTTCATGTTAATACACCACTTTCGGATTGTCCATTTATCTATATATGAGGTTGTCTGGAACCGTTTTCAGGCGGTTCAACCACTTCAGGTTCATACGGCATTTTCACATTCGATATTTATTCATTCAAGGGGCGGAAGGATTGTTAAAATGATGAAATAACCTTTTGATTTTATTTTTCTTTCGAGGAGTGCCAGAAAATAGAATGCAATGGAACTCAGACTCGGCACAACCCAGTGCATAGTGAAATTCAGGGTCCACAAAAACAAGGTCGGAGACATTGGCGGTTTAAAGGTGAAAACGATGTAACGTTGAGGCAAATGTTGTTAAGTTTATTCTTCTGCATAACATATATTTTTTTCAGATTTTTTCTAGGCTACCAGAGTGGTCCGAGGTCACTTGCCCGACCGGGCCAAAATAATTAAAAAAATAAAAATATATAAAATATTGTTGAATTTTATTTTTTATTTTAAATTTGGTGAAGAATTCTGATGTGACCCTGAGGCAAAAGTTATTCAGTTTATTTTTCTGCATAACATAGTATTTTTTCAGAATTTTTGGATTTGTGTTTTTTTTTTTTTTTTTTGCTGGGACCTTACCTGATCCTTGCACGGGCTGGCCACCCGGGACCCAGGCGACTGGTAGCCTAGGATTTTTTGGAATTCTTTTTTTTTTTTTTTTTTTTTTTTTTTTGGCTCGCGTTCGAGCGAACGGCCGAATGCGTTGAGAGCGAATGCCGAACGTTTGGGCGTTTGGTCCGTCCCGAACGCCGACAACCCTGATAATGACAATAAAAAAGGCCTGAAAGACTATCCTATCCAGATTCGACAGGTAATTGGATTGGTTGAGCTTAAGAATTAGTCTAAAAAAAAAAAAAAAAAAAAAAAAGTTCAAGTGAAGTGGTGTGGAACGAGGTGCTTAGACACTGTTTGGTGACATACGGAGTTCCTACCTGCTGTGGCCCGCCAGCTGCCTGTTCTTTTTTTACTGTCACGTTACCTCTCTTCTGGCAACAGACTCACACACCCAAAATGGGCAAAGACTCTACCAATACCCAATTGGGGGAGCAAGCCAAGTATGTCAGTTGCTTGGCCCCTGGGGTCTGGTGACACCTACAGCTATGAGTTTTTTCAACGCTGAGCTTTCTATCACATACAGAATGGTGGGACGGAGCTATGTCGTTGATGTATTGCGATCTAATAGTACTGAAATACCTGAGATTTTGTCTTTTTGTAGAATTTTTCTTTGACGTGAAATTCGTTATGTAGTGTGTTTTGGCCCCTTTGGTTTGGGCGGTGTCGGTGCGAATACCCTTACAAGGGTATCCGCCCTGGTTTTTGCAAGTGACAGAAAATAAACCCAAACTTATGGAACCTTGTCTGACTAGCCTGTTCATAAGTAGGATAGTAATAAAATATAGCCAAGTTATCGCCTTCTGGTTCCAGCATGTGTCCGGCGTTGGACCAAGACCACCCAAACTTATGGAACATGCTCAAACCTCCTCGTTCCGAAGCTAAAGAAGCTGATAGAACCCAAGGTAAACAAGGCGACCAAGCCACCCAAACTTATGGAACATGCTTGATCCCTAAAAAGTTATTCACATTTAGCCCTCACAAGTCAGAGCAACCAGACCACCCAAACTTGTGGAACATGTCTGGTTCTCCAGGCAATTCAAAATAAACATAGCACTGGGCCTTCCCAAACTTATGGAACTGGCCCAACCCTTGATTGACCCAGTCAAACTTCATGCAATACTGCGTTTCTCCCATCCTTGCCCCAGATGCAACCCCACACTCTACTTTCAGTCAAACAATAAAATTCAAACTGACATTGTACATGCATTCCTTTACTTAGTCTGGTTATGTCATGAAAGTCAAACTGAAAGTCAAAGTAAAGGGGCATGCAGTATATTTAGTCAAAGTATAAAAAGGAATATAGATAGGGGCTATAACTGGGTTTATAGAGGGGAAGCGATGATTACCTTTCAGTCATACGCGGCAATCGCAGTTTCGGCCTCGCGATATTGAATGGCTGAAGGAATATATCGTGAGGGGTTGTCCTTCACGATATTGAACGGCTGAAGGACATGTCGTTCGGTCCTCGCGACATTTCTGGCCTTACGGTTGGGTGTCTCGACGGGCAGGGCAAATAGGCTCTGCGCAAGGGAAGATTCCTTCCCTACGGAGTCTAGGGTCTGGAATGTCCTGGACAAGGACCTCGAATTCAGGCCCAGGACTAACGTCCGACTAAGAAATCCTTAAGAAGCATACAACAATGTAGAGGGGGTTTTCGTTATTTCCCCGATCCTTACCCCAATTTTTACCTTTAAGCGTGACTCACTCACGTCACGCGAACACCCAATATAAATACACATATATGTAGGGGGATAAGTATGTGACGATCACTTCTCACAATTACAGTGAGACTCCTCACATCCATATATATATGAGTGATCGCAGGCATACAATCGAAAATCCAAACCACGAAACATACCTGCAATCACATCAAAGAATCAAGTAAGGGTTCATGCACTACACAAAGTCAACTCCAACCAATCTCTATACTCATACCCTTTGCTTTAGCGATGCAAGCCCCAGCCTCTGTCTAACCAACCATAATTAAATACTCAGTACCTTTATTAAATGACCATTCAATAAAAGTCCAGATGAAACCTTAATAAAACAATAAAATCACCAGGGCTAAAGCCTTTTAGGTTAAGTATTGAGGATAAATTCGAGTTGAGTCGTATACCGACGAATCGGCAACCGACCTGTTATCAGTGATAACAGAAGGTGATCCTCAAGGGATCAAGATGAATCTAGTCCAAGTCCTGAACCAAATCGATCACGACGACCTGTAACACAAGACAGGTCAATGTCCAAGACTAAACCTATAAGTCCATGAAGACTAACCTCCTCATCACGATCTTACAAAAATTCGTTCTACTCACCTAAGTCCGGGCCTATCTGTAAGCTAGTGCCCAAAGAAAGGTAGACTCATGGCAGAATCTCCCCTATCCAGAGCGGATTACTAGAGCCGACACTTGTCAAAATATAATCTAAACCCTCTAAATAAAGAAAATTTCGGCAGCGCTTCCCGTAGGAAAAGTGTCTTTTCATAATTTATATAAGTCCAAATATAGAAACAGAAATAGTCTTCAACTTTCCAAAGTTCAATTTTGTCTAACTCTTTGAATTAGCAAAACTTTGGGCATCACTCCCTTTAGAAAATAAGACTTTCCAGATTTTTACTAAGCCATATATAAAATTTAGACAAGTTGAACTTTGAAAAGTCAATTTTTTTACCAACTCCTTGGACTTGCAGAAATTTTGGCAGCGCTTCCTGTAGAGAAAATGGCTTACCAAGATTTATACAAACCCAAGTATAAAAAAATGATCCCAGAAAATGCAAAAATCGACCTAAAGTAAAAATAAAGTTAACTCAGAGAATGCAGAAATTGAACTAACTCCTATCGCTCTAGCACGTGGCGAGCCTCTAAAGGAACTACCTGTCAACTGAAACTCAGACTAAGTAGTGATGTCACTCAGTCACATGCAAAGCCAAACCACAAAGGTAAGTACTCTCACCAACCCAAATCACCTTTGGCAAACAATAGTTCATAGTCTTTTAATGCCAATTCTTGGCCTTAGTTATATACAAACAGGTTTGGTCATTCGTCTTATAAACAATGCCAACTCTTGGCCTTAGTTATACACAAACAGGTTGCATAACTACTTCTCTCTTCTTTGGGCATATGACTAAGTCATTCGTCTTAGAAACAATGCTTAGTCGCCCTGAACTGTTTAAATGACCAAGTTATATATACTTCTCTGAACTTAATCTTCAAAAGTGGGCGTAGGGCTGAGTCATTCGTCTTAGAAACAATGCTCATTCTGCCCAAGTTACCTTCAATTATAACTCTTAGTTATACTCTCTTCATTTATGATAAGGCTATAGTTAGACCATTCGTCTTAGGAACAATGTCTGGCTAGCCTTGTTCGCATATATATATATATATATAGAATTATAGAGAATCATATTCCTTTGTTCTCCTTATAGTCGTGGGGCCTCAGAATCAGACCATTCATCTTAGAAACAATGTCTAGTCCTTTGGCCTGAACCTCCCTCGGAATAAAGCAATTCAAAAAGAGTCAATGTTCAACCCTTTTTTCTCAGCAGATAAAAAAAACAGAGTACCCTGGGTCAAGACTCAGAGACTGTTCAGAAACCACCCAAAATAAACAGCGACCAGACCATTCAACTTAGAAACAATGTCTGGTCCTCAAAGTTTAAGCAATCATTATCCCACAAAAATAAACAGCTAGGTCATTCATTTTAAAAACAATGTCTAGCTAAATTAAATAAACATAGCGACCAAGCCATTCGTCTTAGAAACAATGCTTGACCCTTTTGAAAACAGAACAAAACACATCAGTCAGGCCATTCATCTTAGAAACATTGCCTGACGCTATAAGACTCGTTCAAGCGTAAACAAGACTGCCTTCCTCCTTGCCTTCCCCCTGATGCAAGCCCTTTTTCTCACAATCTGCTTTCAGACAATCAACAAAACTGAAACTAAAATTGCCCATGCATTCTTTTACTTAGGCTAGGTTATATCCTGAAGGTCAAACTCAAAGTCAAGGTAAAGGGGCATGTAATATATTCAGTCAAAGTATAAAAAGGAATATAGATAGAGGTTATAATAGGGTTTATAGATGGAAAACAATAATTACCTCTCAGTTCCCTGCCTCTAGAACTCCTCCTGAGCTCCGGCAGAGCTCCCGCAATCGGTGGGTGGACTCCCCACAGAGTCTTGTTGCGGTCCTACTACGGGTTGCAATCCCGTCTGCCGACTTCCTCTCGAAACTACATACTAGACTTAGAGTAAGAAGGGCAGAAGATGAGGGGTTTCAGACGCTCGAGGTACAAAAGGGGGACAACTCAATTCTCAGGAGAGGGCCTTGATATCTTCACTCGTCTGAGGGATCCGTAATGATGGCAAAAAAAATAGCAACTTGGTCAACTTCTGAAAGTCAAGCTGTCAAAGTCAAACCCCTGCTGACCTCCTAAATCACAACATTAATCTTCCTTTTGAAGCTCAACCACTCCTCTGCACCTCTCCTTAGCCCAATCGTTGTTGCACAGCAAACTGTAACAGTCGGCAATAGTTGGCGGCAGTATGCAGTAGTACGCAGCAACCAACAGCAGGCAGCAACAATATGCAACCGCCAGCAGCTGGCCACAGTCGATGCACAGTCAAAAAAAGCAACAGATGTGCACAGTCAAAAGAAGCAGCAGATGTGCACAGTCAACAACAGCAGCAGTCTTTCGTGCACAGCCAAGAGGAGCGGCAGCCGTGCACAGTCAACACAACCTGTAGTAGTCAGCAACAACCAGCCGCAGTATGTGGCAGCCAACAATCGTTTCCCACAGTCTGTAGCAGTTTATCGCTTGGATACAACATTTGCAGCCTCGTCCTCCACCGGCTATCTTCACAGTGCAAGACGTGGCCCCGAAGGCATAATCCCGATCATTTCATAGCAAGACAACAACAACTGTCGGGGGTGATAGGACGATCAGACCAGCAGATCGGCAATCATGGGGCAGGGCACAAGGTATCAGCAGCAAGACCACCAACCCACCGAGCCACGGAGTCACTCCGACAATATCCGTCACCACTTGCATGCAATACAAACATTCTGAACTGAGCGACCCTTATCCCGGTGACTGTCTCTCACCGCTGGGTCCGATGGAGTGGTAATGAGTCAGCCACAGGTAAGTCTTCAAGCCCACGGCTCCTCCTTGTCACTTTAATTGCTTGGACTATCAAATTCAAAGTGGATCCGTCGTTCAAGCCCGGAGCCACTCGCTACCTTCTCTCAAGCTGGTCTCACCACGAGATCGAGTAAGCTTCCCGTTAGCCCACACAGATGATCACTGTCTTCCCAAAGTCGTTGGTACGGAGTATGGTCACTTCCTTCGATAATCTGGGGCCGAACGAACCTCCTTCCAAAAGGCAGTCGAGTACGTCGCCTGCATTTACATGCGCAACTCAACCCCGTAGCTCAGCTTTCGCTTCGTCTCGCCGTGCCACCACTCTAAGGTAGGTACCCGTCCTCTCTCTCTTGCGCACGCAAGTACACACTCCTCGATAAGCTTTTGACTCACCCTAGCCTCATGCTCTTCTCGCTGGTCACATGAGCAGCGCACCATAAAGCAGGTATGTCTTCAACTCCAAGGTCGATCTCTTCATACTACTCTTCTCCTTTTCCATCCGCATGCCCCTATCACTCCATTCGCTTCCTCACTACCTCCTTTCCCAACTTCACCATGGCCACTGCGCAGCCCTCAACACTCAACCTGCTGTAAATACTTCTCAATCATCATGTCTAGGAATCTTACTCACGATGGCCGGGAACCCCCGCATGGAGCTTTGAATCGCCCGATTTCATTAGGAATCGAGTGAGTTTCACGATTAGGAATCGAGTGAGTTTCACGACTTGAGCTCCGCCATATCCAGCCTCGCTTGACTCCGACCCCGAACACACCCTGACACTATTATCGGCCCGGTTCACCCACTACTCCACTGCCGGTACGGTACCTGTATTGCGCTCGCCATTCCGCTGCCCTGCGCTTGCTACTCCGCTGGTCCGCCTCTACTCCCCGACTAGATAGCACTTAGCGCAGCAGCTTGCCCGATGAGTGCAACTTCTGATGGAAACTAGCTGTCGGGCGACTCGAGTAGTCTTCCGCCCCTCCTTCCAAACTCGTTGCCGGTTTGCCTGCTACCACCTCGAGCTCGACAGACCTTTGTCACACACTGCGCTGTGGTAGCGCTTTCGCACAGCTTACGCAGGGACGAATCACCAGCCCGGTGCAGCGCCTTGATTTATACTACTATTGGGTACCGACCTGCCCACTTCCTATCGGGTCCGGAGTACCTGCAGTCCCACACGGCACCTGCTGACTGGACTTGAGAGAACCGGGACTTGGTTCTGCTGACACAACACAAGCGGACCCCCACCCCTTGTCGATCACTTTGACATGTCATCAGCCTTCTCGTTCAGTCACTTCGGGGCTGGTCAACCTCTCCGGTACGGCAGCCCTGTGACTTCGGCCCTTCGGCTACAGTAGCTACGACCTTGATCCTTCGGTCTGCAGCAGCCCCAGGCTACGCCGCAAGTCACTGACTCAAAGCACACCGGGGTGAACAAGCAACAAAATAAATAAATAAATAAATAATAATAATAATAATAATAATAATAAAATAAAAATAATAAAATAAAATAATTGATGTAGACAAATCGGACCAGCGTTCAGCGCAAGGGCATGTAACCGGGACTCCCCCGAAAAAACTAAGGGGGATAGTCCCGCGAGACCCTCAACCCCTCAGTCCCTTCCAAGCTCCAACGCTCCTATGCCGCCCCCCGCTGGCCTCAATCCTCGTACCTTTGCAGCAATAGTCCAGTGTCGTAACCTATAGGGCTAAGCCCAAGCCTGAGACAAACAGCCGCCGAAACCCATATAAAGTGGTGTGGTGCCGCATCCATGCCCAAGAACAAGCCTGGTCTTTATCCCCACCACCGACCGAGCGTATCACCACTAAACTCCCGCCCCAGCTTGTGCCGAACCGTGCCATAATCACCATAAGTGCCGCCCCACTAGGCAAAGCTACCGCCGATCAAACGCACCGGTCAAACAAAACGCAAACCTTCCAATTTCTATTATACTTAAATAGTCCAAAACTTTTATGCCGCTCAACTTATGCAAGTCATCACCATTCAACCCAAAGGTAAAAGATCACCCGCGCGTTTTGAACTTACACGCTCACACACCCTCTATCCTAGCCAATGTAGGTTACAAATGTGGCCACGCCTCGCATGGAACACTCCGATTTTAATCCAAACTTATTTTCTGTCACTTGCAAAACCCAGGACGGATACCCTTGTAAGGGTATTCGGGCCTACAGCGTTCCCTTCCCTTGGCTTTTCTACCCTGCTTCCCAGCCGCGCCTACGCCCGCAGTGAGCTCCGCTGACCTAGTTCGTTGCTGCCCTTCCTAACCCGACTGCATCCAACAACTGTTTCCCGACGGCTCCTATCGCTTCCTCTTTTGTTGAGGCATCAGTCGACACAGTCGGTCCGCTGTCCCCTTAGTGTGACAGCTTCCCCCGCCGTTCATAGAGGGAGGGGACCGAAGGGGAGGCACAATGACTGGCCCATTGGACAAGCTCGACTCTGATGCCTACCGGTTGACCCCCGACCGGTACCACCCACCTACCTACAGCCTGTATCGCCCTTGCTGGTGGGCGCTGCTCCCACATGTTCCTTCGTTGGAGGCTTGGGCACGAACGTGATTGCTGTGGGGCCCCCCATAATACTATAAGAGGGAGGGGGCTTTGTCGCAGTCACTAACACCGTTGTAGCTATACTTCAGGCAACTCCTCTGAGCACAACGCACCTCCACGCGACCTCATCGAACCCAAAACACATGTCATATACATCCCGCGTTACCAACCCCCTAATCCCCAAGTGTAATTACAAACCCAACCCCAACTGCGCCTTGTTCTTAGTCTCGGCGTGGTAGAGGACTTTTGCCAACATCCCGAACGTGTGGACGCGTTCGAACGAGGCACGCACTTAAGGTCCTCGACTATCGTGGCGGCCTCTAAATCCAATGCCGCGTCTGAGTCAAAGGACGCTTATGCCTAAATAATAAAAATAACAATAAAAATATATAAACTTTTAATCGTCAAAATACGGCGAGGGAGGGAAAAAGAGGTCGGTAGTGCCGTTCTGACCCTGCCAACGGCAAAACCGACGAGGATAGCCCTGCCGGGCCCTCAACCCCTCGGTCCCTTCGCGCCACTCTGATATCCCCTTGTCGTCGTCTCCCGACCTCGATCCTTGAATCTTTCTAATAAGTGCGGTGTCGTAACCAATACTGCTAGGCCCAAGTCTGGGTCAGGCTTTAATGAACCCTTAAATGAAGCGATACTGTGCAATGCGCAGACCTACCGAATCGCTTTCAACACTCATGTTACTGTCAACGCCGCCCTTTGCACGTATGCACAAACCATAGGCAAGTACACGAGAGAAGGTTAACAACAATCGTATTTTTCATCACCACTTCAAGACACCCTTCACCACTTTAGGATGCAGCCTGCCTAAACAGGTGGTTTTCAGGGTCTTCGGACCTTTCACCGCTTCAAGACTGTTCAGGTCTGAAAATCATGAATGGTCTTGAAGTGGTGAAAGCGACGAAGACCCTGAAAACCACTTGTTTAGCAGGCTGCATCCTCGAGTGGTGAAGGGTGGTTTTCATGGTCTTCCGACCTTTCACCACTTTAGGACCATTCAAGATTTTCAGACTGCTCAAAACTCTCACTTGACCACTTCAGGACACCCTTCACCACTTCAGGATGCAGCCTGCCTAAATAGGTGTTTTTCAGGGTCTTCGGACCTTTCACCACTTCATGACCATTCAAGATTTTCAGACTGCCAAAAACTCTCACTTCATAATTTTCATTCCTGAATTTTCAGCTACCCGATAACCGCTTGTGAAACACACTGGTCAAAGAGACGGGATCTTTTTAATCTTAACTTAATCAGGACTAAACATCAGGCCGGCGATCCCGCCCGCTCTTCAGTCACCAATAATTAAAAATCACGCGCGGCTCAAAGCTTGCGCGCCCACACACCCTCAACCCTAGCCAATCATCCTGACAGCGCAGATTACAGACGCAGCCGTGCCTAGCGTGAAATACTTAGTCTTTAAACCAACTTATTTTCTGTCACTTGCAAAAACCAGGGCGGATACCCTTATAAGGGTATTCGCAACGACAGGTTACCGGACCATATTAAGCGACGTCTCCGTCACTTCGCAGAATCAAGAAGCTATAAATCTATTCATAATTTCAAATGCCGACGAGAAAGGAACCAATCCGATCAGCCGACAGACTCAGGTTCGAGGCCTCCATCAATCCATTCCAATCACAACTTTATGCTGCCAGAATTTCAACCTGGGTCTCCATTGTCCTGACATTAGGACAGTGGGATACTCACCATTATACTACAACATAAATCTTAAATGGATTTCTCAACTGTCCTTTCCCCTTTGTCCTAGACAAACGTCGGCTTCTCGTTAGGTGTCTCTAGTTTCTACCCTGTAAGAAGGGTCATAACCAGGGACGCAGGCCCTAACAAAGACCTTTTGAAGACATTTTTTCCCTCCTTCAACAATTTTTACAATCAAGCATATATATACACACAAATCTCATCATAAACTCTTCCTGCAGTCCAGTACAGGAAGGTCATGTCTCCATCCTGACCCACCATAGTCTGGGTGATCGTGTCAGATCGACGACCCACAACATCTGTTATTTTAGCGGTAGTGCCCTCGCAGGTTACACCACGATAGACTTTTTCTCTTGATAAGCATTTAATAAGGATTCCAAAAGGCCCGACTCTTATCCCACCCCATCCCGCGGTAGGTAAAACCCTTCTGGGTGACCACACCCCTTTAAATCTTTACCCCTTCTGGCGAGACGTGGGCCCGCTGTCAGGTTGCGCCAATCAGCAGCCAATACTGAGGGTTGCGCCTCAGTGATGTCAGTTATACCCCTAGTTGGGTCTCTCATAAATGCCCCAAAATTATCATAAGTGGTTGGACAGTGTGTCGCAACAATACAGGCCTACTACGGGACTACGCAAAGGTCTGTCAGACATAAAAGGCATTTACCAGTTCTTTGTGGGACAACACAGAGAGAACACGACAGCCTCTCCACTATTACAAAACAGTATCACCGTCAGGTCCGCAAGGTCGTGGTCCCCTCACTTAATCAGAGCAAGAAGACCACACATCCCGAATACATCTCCCAATGAAGCTTTTTGCGACCTTTACAAAAATTTCACCAATGGCCAAGCAAAACGTGGTTCTCCTCGTCAAACTTTATCATCGAAAACCAACTTACCATGCCATTGAATCTATTAACCACCCTTCATATGAAGGAGGTCTCACTCAATAGGTCTCCCAGCCATCCCTCTCTCTCTCGGATGAACTTTCACACGACCTTTCATTAAAACATCTTCCCTCTCTGAAGCTAAGTCTTCCAATAAGCAAAAGACTGCCTTCTCACAAAAATGCGTCTCTACCATAAAACAACTGAAAATGAGAGACGAACTTATGGGCCCTCATCACAACTGAACAATAAACATTTGGTATGGCAAGCATTCGAGTTTCAAATACTCATAAATCCCTTAGGATTCTCACACTTTCACAAAAACAGACTGCACTCCCTATCCTTATACTCGGTCCTATCACCTGCCCGTGGGCAGATCACACGAGTACACCGAAGAGTAGACAGTTCACATCCATTCACATTTACGAAATACAAAGCGTACAAGATGTTCCTCATACATCTTCCACACAAAATCATCATACATCAAGACAAAACCACACGTGTGAGAGCGATTGTGATCGTCATATACAAAGAATAACCTCAAAAAGTACTCAACTCGAAAGCACACTCAGGGATGAGTCATCTCATCCAAAAACACATAAAATAACCTCGTTTCACGAATTATTCAAAACAACTCAAGTCACCCTCAATATAGTACATGGTCAATCGTACAAAAGAAATCACTAAAACGAAACTAAAAAATCCACCTATCACTGTCAAAAAGACAGCCTCGGTATACACGTGCTATCTCACATGGTCCTAATCTCGATGGACACCCTATGCTGTAATCCCCCATCTGTACACTCAACGTGCTAGGTATTCAAACCTCCTAAAAATGCTAGGACAAAAATATCAAATGAAATTAGGTATCTGACCTACAAACCAGATCCATCTCATCCTCACCAAACATAATCTAGCGGCATCTCAACCAAAGACGAACCAGTCCCTACTCACTCATCTCCTCCTGGTTCTGCCTGTACAACTAAGCCCTACCCCCATCGGCATATCACTCTACTACCCTACCCTGTCTATCATACATCCTTCCGCCGCTCTCCATAACCTTCCCTCCAACCATGTCCTTTAAGAACTTAGGACACTGCAAGGCCCTATGCTCCCCATCTTTGCAGAAGAAACAGGTCGGGTCAAACGACTTTCTTGGCCTGTTCTTCTTCTGTTGAGCCCCTGGCGACGACGGTGTCTCACTGGCCTCTCTGCCCAGCTCATAGGTCTGAGCTACGTCCATAGGCTCCTCAGGTCTCACACTCATCTCCTGAGTACTCGGCTCTGCTCGTATTCCAACCCCCTCAGGTCTGTATTCAGGAGTATCCAGCCTTAGTGGCCTACCCTCAATGACGCCCTCCATCGCTGTCGTACCAAATACCCTTACAAGGATATTTGGCGTGCTTTTTGCAAGTCACGCCGGTGCGGCCTTGATCACAGCTGAGTACCGCAAGCCGGGTATCGACGGCTAGGTGCAGCCATGCGTGGGTTGGACATGTGTGGCGTCGCGAGCCAGCGGAACGTGCAATATTTTTCTTGGCTTGGTAATCGAGTTGAGGCCGGCGTCGGGACCAACACGCTTGGCTTCGCTGCGGTCTGTTGGGCCGTTGTTTGGTGTGAGAGGGTTGAGTGTGACCATGCTCATGGGATGCCGAAAAGTAGGGGCCTATGCCTGAGCAGCAGCAGGGGCACTAGGGCGGGGCCGCGAGGTGGCTCCGACCCTTCGTCACTTTGGTTTTCAAAGTCCTCATTTGAATATTGCTCTTACCACCAAGACCTGTGTTGATACCCGCTGCACGTTGGACCATACCCCGGGTCTGTAGCAGGCCCGCGCCACTGGTATTGTGGCCGTTGTCTGCGTATGGTATGCCCATTGGGGGCTGAAGGTGGTGACGAGCTCGGTGTGAGTGAAACGGGCAGGAGGAGGCCGTATTGGATCGCCAGTGATAACAGCGAGGCACATCGGTGGCCGGACACGGTGATACGGGCGAAAGAGCATCGGACTTGGGTATAGGACCGACAGGCTAGTCGGACCAGGGAGAGCCGGTTCCCTCCGAATTTTCCCTCAGGCCGGCCGGTGCTATTGGGCAGACCATTGTCTGGTCCCCTCTGAAGTCTCCCTCAGGATAGGTGGGGTTGTTGGACAACCTGTCGGTCACGGCGGGGTTCGCTGCTGTAGGAAGCAGTCCGCTGCAATAAGGAGCAGCATTAGCCCAGAAAGGAGGTTGGTCGGCTTCACTTCCCCTCGACGCTGAGCGGAGAGCGCAACAGTGGGGCTGAAGTTGGCATGAGCCGGACAAGCACTGAGCAGAGGGGAACAATGACAAACCGAGCGGGCGAACACAGCAGGGAAGAAGGATGAGGTCAGCAGAGACTGTCTGGCTCCGAACACCGAGCTATACCGGGGGCATTCGGAAGGAGAGGTAGTGAGGGAAGGCAGGGAAAGGACGGGCACGACATTAGCCACTATCGAACAGTGGACGAGTGAGGGGCAGCTACGGAGGGCAGAGGGAAGGATGAATGAACCTGGGCGCTAAATCGCGCCAGGGACATTGAAAAGTTGAGCGTGACAGGAGCAAGCTATGGCGGGCTTGGCGCACGAGGGGCAACTAGATATGCTCGACTCACTCAATTCTTAGCAGAATCGAGCAAGTAGAAGGGCGATTCTGGGCTTTTAAGCCCGAGCGAATTTGAATCCGGGCTTAGTCTTAGATTTAAGTTGGTATTGGAGGGGTTAAACGGGAAAGTGAGTGTGCGGACATGGCGGAAGGAGGAGTGACGTGACAACAAGATTCACATTACTTGCTCGATTCTTGACAGAATCGAGCGAAGTAAAGGGCGATTCCATGGTTTTGGAGAAGGGCGAGAAGGATGGCGGGGCTAGATTTGGGAGTAGGTTAGTAGGTTAGTTGGTGTGAGCAAATGTGACTGCGTGGAGCCATGGCGGGACACGTGAAGATGGCAGAACGGAAAAATGGATAACTCACTCGATTCTCCCCAAAATCGAGCAAGTGAAGGTGCGAAATAGGGGGTTTGGCAGGCTACGAATCAAGTGGCAGGGGTAAGTTTTGCGTTAGATTAACGGTTTGGCTGGTATGGGATGTATGAGTTGCGTGGTGTGAATAATGGGGATTTCGACAAACAGGATTTTGATCATTCGTTCTCTTTCAAATGGGTGAACACATGTAAGGAGACAAGTATTGAAGGGAGTGGCGTAGGGGGGTGACGTACTTACATGACGAAACCTCCGCGGAAGTAAGGCACGCATGATTGTTGAAGTCATGCCACGAACGAGGCTAAAGCAAATGCACCTGACTGAGAGTTCGGCCAGGTGCATATAGTCGTTCCTCTTTTTTGCCCTTCGAAGTTCTTATGCAAGAGAGTAAAGCGTCGGGTTGGAAACTTACCTGTCGGTCGATGTGGAAGTAGCCTCTCTCTGTCTCTCTCTGCGCGTGTGGCTGAAAATTAGTATATACTTCCGTGATTGGTCGAAAAATTCAGTGTATTGTCTCTCATCCTATCGATGGGAATGGCCCCTGTCTGTCTCTCGGCGTAAGTGGCTGGAAGGCGGAGCATCTTTTCTTGATCTAGCGGACGATTCACTCTCTATCCTTTCTCGGGCAAGCCTGCGGAAGAAAGATTGGAGAGATGACATAGAAGGAATAAGAAGAGAAAAGGTGAAAGGAAGAGATTCGGATACGTATTTGGTCGTGGCGACGACCTACATGGTCGATGGTTGGAAGTACTACGTCTGTGCCGTTGACGTCAGCAGATCTTCTTACCAGAATAAAAGCGGAAGATTCATTTCGGATTGTTTGTTGTATCAGTGGAGGGGTTCATAAGTCTTGGGCATGGTGCTGATGGCCAGATCACGGGCAAGGGGCGTGGCGGCTGCAGCTCGGAGAGAGAGAGAGAGAGAGAGAGAGAGAGAGAGAGAGAGAGAGCAACATAAAAATTATGGGAAATTTTCATTAAGTTTTCAACTTGCTCACAAGTTGGAACCAACATTGGAATTACGTGAAATGATGTGGCCAATCGTTTAGGAGGGTCGGGTCCATGTTTCCAACCGCTTACCAACAGGCGGCCTACATGTTATCAACATGTGATCAACGTTGGTCCAACATGTTTCCAACATGTGTGTGTTGGAAAATTTTTTGTCTTAAGTTCCCAGCATTGTAGTTCACTACTGCGTGGAAACGGTGGCGCTAACGACCTGTTTTCACCTTTTTGTGGCCCGCAGTAGTGAACCGTGATGTTTTTCACGGACACCTTGATGTTGTGGAGGCGCGGGGTCACGGTCATGGATTGGCGAGATATATACCGAGACTGTGGGATTGGTAGGAAAAAAAAAAAAAAAAAAAAAAAAA
>BFEA01000192.1:1573569-1585341 GCA_003427395.1 Chara braunii
TCTGTAAGTTCAATGACGTCTCTGTGTGTGTGTGTGTATGTGTGTGTGTGTGTGTGTGTGTGTGTATGTGTGTGTGTGTGTGTGTGTGTGTGTGTGTGTGTGTGTGTATGTGTCTGTCCGTCTGTCTGTCTGTATGTTTGTCTGTCTGTCTGCCTGTGTGTTTGTCTGTCTGTCTGTCTGTCTGTTTCTTTCTTTCTCTTTCTTTCTTTCTCTTTCTTTCTCGTTCTTTCTTTTCTACCGTAACGACGTACGTACCTCGCCCCCCTTCTCCCTCCTGCCCTTTGCTAGTCATACCGTTTGTCATTTACATATTTCTCTCCTATGTATGTACTCGTCTGGTTCGAACAAGGGTTGTTGTGGGTGAAGAGTATTACACACACAGACACACCGACACATACACACATTCTGGCGTGCATCGTTCAAGTTGGCTACTGCCTGCCATACATAGACCACACAGGTCCGTTGTGACTTCAAATGGCACACAGTAGCCAACCTGAAGTCGGACACGCTAACACATGCACAAGCAAACACGCATAACAAATACACACACACACACACACACAGACATATACAGAAAGACACACACATACACACACACACACACACACATTCTGGCATGCACCCTTAAAGTTGGCTACTGCGTGCCAGAAACTGACGAATGATTACCGTAGTGACTTCGAATGGCACGCAGTAGCCAACTTGGGAACAGACACGCAGACACACGCACAGACCATTCATAGACACACATCGATAGACATATACACAAAGACACACAGACATCCACATAGGTTCATACATAGACGCCACACACACACACACACACACACACACATTCTGGCATGCACCCTTAAAGTTGGCTACTGCGTGCCAGAAACTGACGAATGATGACCGTTGCGACTTCGAATGACACGCAGTAGCCAACTTGGGAACAGACACAAAGACACACGCACAGACCATTCATACACACACATCCATAGACATATACACAAAGACACACAGACATCCACATAGGTTCATACATAGACGCCACACACACACACACACACACACACATACACACACATGTCGATGACATCATTGTGCGTTTCCACTGGCAGAGAGAAGAGGACGAAAGACAAACCGTACGCATCATGTCAATGTCAGTAGCACAGGTGGAGGCTGCTCTTGCAGAGGTAATGGAGTATGCAAAGGAGGGCGTCCACTACAATGGTGACAGCGAGTTGTCTTTGCTTCAGGACAGGGTGTCGAGGTACTTCATAGTCACTGTGGATATGAGATCCACGATCATGGCAAACGGCGAGGGCTGTGTCAAAGCACGAACACTCTTGCAACGCTTCTGAGAGTCACCACATGTACGTGGGGACAGCGATGTGGAAGACAGTGCATACAGTCTAAAAGGAGTGGTCCAGTGGATGTGCAGCGAAGAGATGTGCGAAGAAGGAGACATGGACATGACAATGCAGCAGAAAGGGGGGACATATACACCAACGAACTTGGGCAAGTTACTGGGCACTGTGGCACGGAATGGGGGAATGCTGGTTGATGGGTCGAAGGACGAGTTGAAGAGTGGTGCTGCAGAAATCTTGGTGTTGTCCAGAATGAAGGACATTACACAAACACCGTCAGAAAACTTTCAAGATGTTTCTGTCATTGTTGTAGATTGTGTGGAATATATTATGCTGGATCAACTTCTGGACTTCATGAAAAAGAGTGTCGACGACAGGAACGTCATCCATGAGGCGTTGCACGAAGTCACAAAGTTTGCACTGCAGAGTCAAGATCTGATAGAATTTGTGCCAGCAAGAACAGAAGACAACATTATATCTGGCAGACCGTTGTGGGGGGAGTTATTATCAGCTGCTTTGGAGCGGCTCGGTCTTGCAAGTTGCGATGTTGAGAGACAAAGAGAAAGAGCAGAGGGGTGGAAGGTGATGGCCACATAAACAAATTTTGCAATTATTCCAGTCAACGGACAGACATCAGCAACAGAAGAATCAATAACCAGTATGGCAGTCGATGTGTCTCCCATGCAGACAGCAACGAGAGAGGAGCTAGTGTGTTTCAATATCTTCAATGCTTTCACAATGGAGAAAGAACTGTGTGATCGTGGATTTGAAGAGGCCGATTTGCCAAGTTGTTGTGCAGAGTACACAGACCGTGCAGAAGAAGAAGATGAAGAAGAGGATGAGGGGGCATCATCTTCTGACGTGGAAGTGAGCGGCAGCGATGTTAGCAGCGACGAGGAAGACGAGGAACATGATGTATACTATGATTTGAAGGCGGCGGGTGGACAAGTGATAAAAGGGTGAGCACATGCAATTCTGAGGTTGGCACGTGCTTTTCCCGATCCGCACAAAGTGTTGCGTGTTGTGATGAAGGGGGCAATACCAGATGGCGCACTACAGTATGCCGCAGTGACCAGCATAATGAAATCATGCAACAAGGGGAAAAAGTAGTCACGTATTGGCAAGGGATGGTCTGTTCTTGTCAATAGAGAGGCTGTGCTAGCAACATCACTGACATGGGGAGTCAACCTGAGTTGCCTCATACACGGTGCAATGGCGACAGCTTGGGGAGAGACATTGCACCCTGGCTTGTTAACAGGAGACGCAATACTTAGTGTTCGACCACGACAGCGACCGGAGACACACCCACACACCACGACAGACCATGTTAGACATCAGGGATGATGACAGACATGCATAGTATAGAGCAATAGAGTGGTACTACAAACAACCAGTGCACATACGTTTTGATACGCATGGGAAACTCAGCTTGTACATCCCTCAACATGTACATCCCTCTATGTCTGCCTCAATTTCAACGACGGTCGGGTTCACTATTGCGTGCCATATCAGTGTCCACCGGTGCTGTCTGTTGTCATTTTGGCCCGCACTAGTGAACCTCTCTCTCTCTCTCTCTCTCTCTCTCTCTCTCACTCACATATGTCGAGTTGTAGTTATATTAGAACCTTCCCATCCGCGGGTTACATTTAATGTTGCATGTTGTTTGCCTCTCCAAGTACATGAGGTTCACTAAAACGTGCAGACACAGGATTAAACAATATTTCAATCATTTGATGATTGTTACGATGTATGTCATAATTTGTTGCTTTTTTTAGTACGTGGGACATATCAGACCCCCTGTGATGACCAATGTGTGTATGTTGTGTTTTTTTTTGCATTCTCTGTAATTTAAATTCAAATGTACTAGGTTGTGAAATATTTTGGAAGTGGTTGCGGAGGTCGGCTGAGGTGCCGAGGTGCAATCATTTTCACGCGGACATGAAAAACACATACCACATTCACAAACGTCGTGGATGGATAGTTGCGAACTTGGGCAGCCGCACAAACGTGGTGATGAATGCTGTGTCATATATCGTGTACCATGCGTAAGTCGTTGCCTCTTCCTACACGACCATAGAACCTGTCATGACATATAAATTATCGTGTCGCACGGTTGACTACTAATCTTTGTCAATTGGGATCAGCGACACAGACCATTCGTACTAAAAACGGCAATTAGTACTCCATCTCTATCTCTTTCTCACAGAGAAGAGGATGTGCGACACTTGCACAATATAACAAAATATGCTCTGCAGCTTATAATTCAAACGACCTGAACCAATGTACAAAATGCTAATAAAAACACTGGCTACACCGCTCTGTTTGTTTTTGGAATGCATTGCGTGCACAGAAAATGGACAGCGGTCCACGGGTGTGCGACTGTGGCAGGTCTTTCATGTCATTACGAACTTTGAACGCACATCATGCGAGGGCATGCCCGGTCGTGGTGGACGAAAAAACACATGGGCAGGAGATGGGTGTGGTCGATAACTCCAGACTATCAAGTATAGGTGCAGTGAATCTCGTGAGCGATGAGAGCGAGGACGTCGGGGCCCCCGAGAATGTAGACGGGGAGGGCAGGACATTCGAAGAGCAGCAACCGCAGCCTGTCTAGTCTTTTGATAGCTCTCGCAAGCTGGCGGCACTGTTTTCTCTGCCAGGGGCGGCGTCGGTAAGTCGCAGAGCGATATAGATGCTCTCTTGTCACTTCTCACAGACCCGAGATTCAACACGAGAGACATCGAGTATCGTAATAGTTGAGAGTGTTTGACATGGGCAGGGAGTCTAGCAGAGGCTGCTGGATGGAAAGAGTTGGATCTACGTTGTGACGATTGGCCACGAGATGCGCACGCCATCTTGTGGCACCGCGACTGGCGAACGACATTTCTGTCGATTTTTCATATCGCGTTACAGAAATGTGAGACGGTGTCTTCTCTAGAAGTGTCTCCGCCGTCACAACACCTAAGTATATCTGGCCCACGCAGCGGGGCGCTAAGTTATCACATCCAGTCGATCATTTGAGCGGACAAAGGTGTGGACAGGAATAGTAATCCACGTTATGTTATCCCTCTTTCATTGTATTCCGACAAGACACATACAGACGGTCGTCAAAAACAGACGGCGTACCCTCTGATGATGTCACTAGTCGACCATGCATCCGAAGCCACACTGTTGGCCTATCTTCCTGTGCTTCATCATCGTTTACGTGACAAAGGATGGGGTTTGCAGTCCACCGCATTCAGAAAGCGAAAGACCATCATTTTGCACAAAGCCCTTTTAGTGGTGTTGCAGTCTGCGAAGGAGGCATCTTATGACGGAATAATGATACCGACGACGCGATTCGGGGACATAACTGTCCACCCTTTCCTCCTCAACTATATCCAGGACTACCCAGAACGATGTGCGATTGCAACTGTGAAGTTTGGTGTATGTCCGACATGCACCGTGTCCAAAAACGATTTTGATGTTATAGCCGATTTCACAGACTGCAGGAGATCACAGACGTTGGAAACACACCTCACAACAAATGTGTTCACCGCCGCCGACATTGACCTTTGTCGTGCAGCGGAAGCACGAATGTCAGAGTTGAACATGCATAGGCATGTTCAACAGAACGACCTTTGGGGGTTCTAAAGGGGCCCCAATGGTGACGATCCTCAGATAGACTACCACCTGGCATTGCAACCAGACCGTATGCACACAATCGAGCACGACATATTCCTGCACATGATTGGCGCATTCAGGACCGCAGCCTTTGAGAAGTTGCCGCACTTACTGCAAACAGAGATCCTGAAGGAACTAGATGCAAGGTCGCAAAGCGTTAGTGAGAGATGCACGGGAACATACCCCTAACTTGTGCTGCGGGTGGCCACTGGCGGCGACTTTTTTTCGAGGGAGGTACGGTTCGAGGCGAAACAAAACCGGTCTGTGATGATAGTGTACGTGTTCCTTATTTCTAATATTATCCCGCACTCGACAGACAAGGACATTACCGTTTGTTTTGTGAAATTGATGGAAATGTACATACGAGTGTTTCGGTGTACAACACACACTCGTGCTTCGCTCGATGAATGCGACACTTTGTTCACGGACTTCGTAACGACCATCAAAGCAAAATTAGAAAAATATCAACCATCAACATGGAAACTCCCCAAGTTGCACGATCTCATGCATCTGACAATGTGTATTGAGCGATCCGGTGTCCCCGACACCTTCGCGACAGATGTTTGGGAGCATCACCACAGGAAATTCTGCAAACAACCATACCTGTCATCAAACAACCGGAAAGCTTCAACCCAGATGGTAAACCATGTACGCCGGTCATTGACGTTGCGCGAAGAGATCGGGATCGTGAGGAAACGGAGGAAGAGAACGGTTGAGAACTGGTCGTCCGTGACAGACTGTATGGCCACCGGAATGAACACCCTCGTACTAAGCGATATGGCAATGCTGCAACTACGATGGTTCGACATCAATGACGAGTACATACGCGAGGGAGAAGGCATTGACAACCATGCGTGTAAGATACTCAAAGAGCTTTCTTGCAGACGCGATTTTCGAGCTACGCTTATGACATACATGGTGGAGAATGGTTGTAAACCTCCTTCTGACGACCTACTTATACACACACGGACACACCTGGCCATCGCCTGCGTACAGGACGGAACAAACAGGGGCACACTTGTTCAAACTGCAAGAGCGTCGCCACATTTTCATGGGAGACCAATGCACAGTGACGTCGCAATTAGAGCAGACAGCGAATGCACATGGCTTGCATCACTAGCCATGTTTTTTGTTGTGGACGCAGCCGCGTACAACGGTAATATGGAACACAACTGCGGATTTGTGCAATGGTATAAAGAGGTCGACAGGGAACGGCAACACATGACAGCTTGCAAGAAATTGAAATGGGAGAAGTTGAATGGACATCAACACAGTATCGTCGTTTCGACCGACTCTATTATAAACATAGTTCACATTGTTCCGCGCTTCTCTAAACCACAATAGGGATCGAAGCAGCATGCAAAACAGCATGAGGACTGTTTTTATTTGAACAAGTACATATTGTAGAAGAAACAAATGCAAAGTTTCTATGTTTGCTAATATATATATATATATACATATATATATATACCCACGAGACAGTTTTTTTTTTTCTCTCTCTCTCTCTCTCTCTCTCTCTCTCTCTCTCTCTCTCTCTTTCTCTCTCCGAAATATCTTATAAAAATGATTTCAAGTTGTTAAAAAAATTAACAAATCGTCTGTGTCATTCCATTTTGACCGACACATGTGAACAGAAACAGAAACTTACGACGTCGCGCAACATTCGGGAAGGAGCGACACAGAACACTGAATAACAGGGTGCAGGTAAGAGAAGTCGAGCGAGGATGACAGAGTCACATAAAAGTAACACGTGCGGTGGCGGCGCGAAGTGCTCATATGTGGGTACGGAACCGGTCATCGGTCCAAGGATGGAAAATAAAGACGAACAGCACTGCAGAGAGGTGGCAAGCGAACCGTTGTTGCCATTGACCAGTGAGAGGTCAGCAAAGAGGTGGCAGAAAATGTTGAGGGACCATTGGTACGCGAAAATGTACGATATAATGATAGAGGGTGAAGCAAAGTCTCCCCAGTTGATAATCGAAGAGTCATCCGGCATTAAGGAAAAATCGAAAGTCGAGGACATGACGAGAACAAGAGAAGAGCAGACTGACAGTAATGATGAGGACGAATTGACCATTGGCTTGACAGTTGAGGAAAGTTCACTACGGCGGGCATTTGTTACATAAAGACCGGTGGCTTGACCAGTTGATTGGCCCGCAGTAGCCAACCTTCTCGCGGTGATGGCCGGTGACATCTTCCAAGTTTTTCTTTGCTTGTTTTTTTTTTTTTTATTGTGACTATGCGAACCCGTGCCGCCTGACAATAAAGATACAGTCATTCTGATGCACAAAGAGGTTGGTAACTTACATGACGTCCTAGTATCAACAATAAGATTTTGGTTGTGCCTCTCTCTCTCTCTCTCTCAATGCGGCCATTACACTTCAGGGGTGTATGGATCGACGCATGACATTGCTGACACAATTGTTGTTCGTATTCCACTTTGATGCATGTGGGGAAAAAAAGGGTCATGGCTCCAAAGCCAAAATACGAGGATCTGTGCAGGTCTTTGAAGGTCATGGGAAAGAAGGACAAGGGGACGAAGAAATGCAAGGCAAAAAAAAAAAAAAAAAAAAAAGCATCGCAAAAGTGGATCCTAGTATGCAAAAACGAAGCGGACCAGCAGCCGCAGAAACGGATCAAAAGTTTCTCTCCCATCAAGTTAGAGGGGGATTTCAAAGCTGAAAGAACGCAATGAGTCACCCGCTGCGACTCCTGCCCCACGGAACCGTTCCAGCGGTGTCGAGAACCGTCCACCCAAGGGCCCCGAGAAGAGGTCATGGGAAGACGGAATGTCACAGGTGCACCGCTGTCGGTGCGAATACCCTTACAAGGGTATCCGCCCTGGTTTTTGCAAGTAACAGAAAATTGTTTGGCTTAAAGTTTAAGTATACCGCGCTAAGCGCGGCCGCGTTTATGAGTTACGTTGACGGGAAGGTTGACTAGAATAGCGAGTGCGTGGGCGCGCAGGGTTAAAGGCGCGCGTGATTCTTTTCTGTTGTTGATCGTAAAGCCGGCCCGGACTTCGGTCGTTTTGCTTAGTGATATTAATACTTATTTATATTTGATTAAGCGAGAATTGGGGGTATTTTCGGTTAGTGGTATGTTTGATCGAGACCTGCGCGCATACGGAAAACGACCTCGGCGACGGCGCACGAGTATCAAGGTAAATAAAAGGCCGGCGGGGCCATCCCCCCCCCCCTTCACGGTTTTGCCATCGGCTGCGTCAAGACGGGGCCAGCGGTTATTTTTATGAGTTTCTTCTAATTATTATTTACTGCCCTTAGTGTTTAATTTTATGATTTGACTTTTTGCAAGTAGGGAATGACACCGGCCCCGGATGGCTGCCACGGTAATTGAGGACCTTGAGCACGCGCCCCCTTTAACGGTCCCGGCGGGTTCCTGCATGATTAGGGCGCTGGCGGGAAGTCTTTCGTCCCGCCTGTCTTGGAAAAAGGGGCCGAGGAGTCAACGTGAAAGGCCAACGGGTGTGTGCTTGGCCTACGACGCTGGCGGGGGCCAACTGACGGKCATACCGGCCTAGTCGTGCTGTCCGCTGTGACAATTTTGAGTGTGAGMATGCCCRTAGGGGCTCGGGTATAGGAGCGGAGGCAGGCAACAGGCAGCAGCGGGYGGGGCCAYAGCGCAGAAGAGTGCAGCGGTRGTGGGGGGAAATCRGCAGCGGTACCTGCCGGGCACACYGCCTGTCGGGCAGGGTAGAAGGAAAAGGAACTACTCGGGCCGTCGGGTAGTCGGCCACTCTCGAGTATCGCCGGAATAGCCCGACCGGACTGCGACGGAGGTTGGAGTAGGTGATAGCGCAGGTGGGCGGCGAGTTGCGCCAGGGGCATTCCGAGCTATGGCGAACTAAGCTGGCGGACGTAGGCAGCGAAGGAGTAGAAGAAGGAACGCATCCGGGCGCGTTTCGGCGCCGGATTCATTCGAAGAAGGGAGAAGCTGTGGCGAGGATAAAAAATAAAAAAAAAGCTTAGTATGCTCATTTCCTAACGGAAACGAGCGGGGAAAGATGATGGGTAGGGGTTTCAGGATCGAACGAAGCCGTTTATGAAGTTAGTTTTAGAGAGGGGTTAGTAGTTTAGGCGGTTAGTGAGGAAGAGCTGAGTGTTGTCGGGCCGCACGGTGATATGAGATTGGAGGGACGATGGTCGAAGCGCGGTGGTGTAGCGGGCGAATGGGTGTTGTGAGAGTAAAGGCGGAGCAGTGAGGCGGGTGAGTGTACGTGATCGGAATGACATGGTGGGTACAAGCCGAGAGAGAGAGAGGGGGCCAGCGAACAAGTCGTTGAGGGGCGACCGTCGGGCAGACGCTGAGACAGCCAGAACAGGCAGGCCACACAGCGGCGGATGAACCCGGACACGGGCRGGCGCCGGGTGCATGCAAGGAGCAKCGGGCCGTGTGCAGGTAGCCCCGTCGACCGCCGGATCCTGCTGCGCACCGAGGTGTTGTCGAAGAAGAGAGACGGGCGTTGTGGGAGCAGATGATGTCGGGGGTCGCGGTAGTCTCCGAAGACTTTCTCTCTAGACGGTCGGAGCGGTCGGGGAGAACCGGGCAGCGTTACAGGAGCTACGGGGACAGAGGCAGACGAGAAGGCTGTGGGATCGGGCGCTAGGCAGCGGCTGGCGCAGACGACTAGCCACAGGCAGCGGTAGAGCGGAGCCGAGCAATGGTGGAGGGATTGAACCGGGGCGCGTGTTCGCGCCGGGTACATCCGAGGTCGGAGGTGAGAGGAGCAACAGGCGGAGCGCTCGGGACCAATGGGCAACGGGAGTGAGCCATCGGAGTTCCCAAACGCTAGTAGCAAGCGCTATRGAACGGCAGGTGACGGGCACTAAGGGGGGGGAAATGAAATGAACCTGGCCCGGTAGGACGCCAGGTGCGCTCGGAGTAGAGTCGGAGATGGCWGTMGTAGAGGAGAAGAGGTGATGGGGGTRGAAAGTGTTGGCGCGCTCAATCTGTGACGGATTTCRGCGGTTTAAGAGGCGATCCCGGGGTTTTGGACCCGGGCGAGTGCCATGGGACGGTCAGTTTAGATGTTAGATTAGTAAAAGAAAAGATAGGTGAGATAGAGGCTGCGTGAAGATATGGCGGAGAAAGAAATAGCGGGGAAATAAAAAACGAGATATCGGCCGATTATAGACGAAATCGGGCAGGGGGGAGATTCGAGGAAGGGGTTTTAACCCCGGGGCGAGTACATTAGTAAGGTTAGTTTAGTCAATCAGTTAGTAGGTATAGAGATTAGTAAAGAAAGACGTGCGCTGGAGCTATGACGGGGTGAGGAAGCGAGTGAATCTGGACAAGACGCTGCGGCAGGTGCATACGGAGTGAGGGAGCGAAGATGACAGCGAGGGAACCGGGTGTAGGTGGAGAGAGAAGCGGGGTGACGGGCAGATAGCCAAGGGGCGACTGTCGGGTGGACGCAGGCGAGGACAAGGGACAGTGGAGAGTGAATGAACCTGGGCGGGGGTCCGCACTAGGTGCATTCAATGGTCGAGATAGCGGAGGCAGGCTGTAGCAGAGGTGGAAAAACAAAGTTTTCCCTTGACCCTGCATGTAATCGAAGAAGGAGAAGGGTGACTTTGAGGTTTTAGGGGCAGGCGAATCTAATGGTACTGTTAGCTTTGCAAAAAAGTTAGTAGGGCTAAAGTTAGTAAAGATAGGAGGTGCCACAGATGGGCGCTGTAGAGGTGAAGGGGCTCAACAGCGGAGGAAAAGAGAGATCAAGCTTACCTGTGTCATTGTTTGAAGACCATCTGTAGCAGTTGAGTAGCAGGCTGCGAAGTTTTATCCCTTTCTTTCTTACAAATATTTCGAGAACAGCATGTTGACTGCCCGTTTATTGAGCCAACATTCAGTAAGCTGCTTTAGTGAGTTGCTGTTGGTGCAGCCGTGCGAACTACGGTTCGCGGAATATTGTTGCGTGCTGATGCACCTGCCATTTTTGTTGCTGGCACTAATTCGAGAACTGCAGGGCTGCCGCTAAACTATACTGCGGTACCTGCGTACTGCCGCTGACCTCTGTAGGCTGCGACTAGCGACTACAGGCTGCATGCTACGGACCGTGTGCCTTATGCAAGGCTTGCTGACTTCCAAGCTGAACATTATTTCTACTGTGAATGGTTCAGTCCTCTGCCCATATTTGCTTTTTCTTTTGAAAATAAAGTCAGAGAAATATTAAATCCTTGGATATTAAACAGCTCAGGGCGGCTAGGCATTGTTTCCATGGCAAATGGCCTAGTCATCTGCCCAAAAGAAGAAAGAAGTAGTTGTGCAACCTGTTTGTGTATATCATAAAGACAAGTTGGGCATTGTTTCCATGGCGAATGGTCCAGCTCTATGTCTTATGTAAGATGGGTATAAGGATTCAAAAACTTCAAGATTCATGAACTATCTATATGGAGTCAACTAAGGGTAGTGAGAGTACTTACATCGGTGGTTTGGTTTGCATGTGACTGGATAGGATGACTAGTTTGTTTGAGTTTCATTACTATAGGTAGTTGCTGTAGTTGCTCGCCACGTGCTAGAGCCATAGAAGTTAGTGTCAATTCCTACATTTTTCTGTAATAACGTTTTTTTACTTAGGTCAATTCCTGCATTTTCTGAGATCTTTTCTTATTCTTGGCTTTGTATAAATCTTTGCAAGCTACTTTTCGTACGGGAAGCGCTGCCGAAATTTCTACAAATCCAAGAAGTTAATCAACTTTTGACTTGTCAGAGTTCAGCTTGTCTTTTTCATATATGGATTAGT
>BFEA01000192.1:1611009-1627839 GCA_003427395.1 Chara braunii
ATGAGAGAGAGAGAGAGAGAGAGAGAGAGAGAGAGAGAGAGAGAGAGAGAGAGAGAGAGACCGGGGAGATGAAGACTCTGAACCATGGCACTTGAACAGTCACTTTACAACATATGGTCTGTTATTTATGATACACAATTGTACTATTCCTTGTAATGCTCATCTTGGTGTGATTGGTCATAGAGCGACTATGTTATGAAAAAAACACCATCCGTGGTTTTCCTCAATGTAAGGTTGGCTAGTGCGTGTCACTCTCTTTTTCATGCCACCATGTTGTTAAATTTGTGTCACGAAGTAGTGAACTGTGCTTGTAGCAGGGATGAGGCTCCCTTACGCGCCCATCCATAGAATGAAGCACATCAATCCTACGGACTCGAAAATGAAGGTTGGACAGTGCGTGCCACTCTCTCTCGCGGACGGCCATGTTGATAAATTTGTGGCCCGCAGTAGTGAACCGAGCTTGTAGCAGGGCATCTCAGCATTTAATTGAGGCTCCCACACGCGTCCGTCCATAGAATGAAGTACAACAGTCCTACACACTCGAAAGGAAGGTTGGCTACTGCGTGCCACTCTCTCTCGCCGACTGTCATGTTGGTAAATTTGTCTCACGCAGTAGTGAACCGTGCTTGTAGCAGGGCAACTCAACATTTAATCGGCGTTCCCTCATGCGTCCATCAGCAAAATGAAATACTGCAATCCAGCACCAATCAAAAACAAAAGTTGGCTACTGCGGGCCAATGTCTGTCTCGCACTGCCATGTTGGTGAATTTGTGTCACGCAGTAGTGAACCCTGCTTGCAGCTCTCTCTCTCTCTCTCTCTCTCTCTCTCTCTCTCTCTCTCTGGGACACTCTCTCTTTATCTTCAGTCATTGTAGTTGTTGCATGTCAGAAGTACTGAAAGACTCAACGATTGACATTTGCGAAAGACCATAGCATATCGTGCAGCAGGAGAAAATGACCGGAAGAAACCGCGAAAACCGACGACATGAACCAAAAATTTCGATTTTTTTCCCCTACACAGAATGTAACGTTCTACGAAAGGTGAACACGTTTTCAACACGTTTTAACAAGTTTTCAACACGTTTCAACAAGTCTTCAGCACGTTTCAACACGTTCTCAACACGTTCTCAACACGTGTCAACAAGTTTTCCACAAGTCTTCAACAAGTTTTCAACAAGTTGTCAGCAAATGGTCAACAGATGGACCAACATCCTTTCAACAAATGGACCAACAAATGGACACACCAGTTTCAGTTTTCCCAGTGTTTGGTTAGTGTTGGTTTCCTTCACTTCTGGTAGAACACATGACTCCCCTCCCGCCAAACAGTTTATAAACACAGTTCCAATGGTTGAAATATGGTGTCCACATGTGATCATCCTGTCATAAAATTTGCCACAATTTTTTTGTTGAGAGAGAGAGAGAGAAAGAGGGCTACCCGAAACCAATCGAGAAGGAGCATACCATCAACAACCGATGGAAAAGGTTAACGGAACACAGGCAGCTGGGTGAACAGGTGCGGCAGATAACAGGGCGCATCATCCCTCGCCGTTCGAACTGGCCTACGGAGGCGGGGACTGGTATTGCCGAGCGAAAGACCGTGGCCGATGATACCAAGGTCTACTCGTCAGAAGGGATCTCTGTACATGTATGATTGGCGGCTACAGGGGTATGCCCTCCTTCGCGGTCCAGTTCGATACTTCAGTATTCTGTAGGGAGATCCACCAATTCAGCTCCAAAGGGGGAAACACAGAGGAGTGGAGGTTCTGTGGATAAGCGTGTTGCTTGGGATATTATCGAAAGGAGCATGAGAAACAACCGTGGGTTGGAGGTCTATCGGTTAGGCCGACCGTTGTCACGGTCGAGACTGCTGAACGGTTGCTGAGTAGTATGATACTCTAAATCTGGCCATGCCCAACAAACTACTGGGAATTGGGGTGTTGCTGGTTGCTAAAAAGTTGTGACTTATGCTTACTGTTTGCTGGGTTATTTTGCTTTTGTTGCATCAAGTATTTGTTGTGCCAATTGAGATACCGCGATTGCTGCAGCACGAGGGAGGGGTGTCGAGACTGGAGATGTTGCGTTCCTACGGTGTGTGCACGTGACTTGTTGCCACGTTCCACATACTGTTGTATTGTTGTGGCAATCAGGGGCTGTGTGCTCGCCTACTGGCTGGTGCACAACCTATCTTGACTGACTGAAATAGCTAAGGAAAGCAGTCGGGAAGCTAAAGACCTACTTAGTGGCCAATGTACAACCCAACCCATTAGGCGAAGATGCAGCGGAACTACAGTGAGAGTTGCAGATCGGTCCGCTGACTGATATATCTATCGCCCACTAGCCTGTGCGGTAACAGGCAAGTCGCGAGGTATTGGACAGGCTGTTGGCAGACGTGTGGTCATCTGTTGAATGAAGTAGCCGGAGACAAGCCGTAAGGATTGCAGGCTCGCTCATGGTTAAATGCGCATGGGATTGTAAGTTTGGGGGAATGGCCGGGAATGTTGTAGAAGGGTCTTTTGCTGCCATCTTGGGAGTCGTCGGGGAGTCGGCGGGGAATCGGCAGCTGGTGTTTGACTTCAGTTTGACCGGCCTGCGGCTGCGTTTTGGCCACTATTGCAGGGCCCTCAGTCGAGAGAAGATAACAAGGCCCTCTCGCGCGAGTCTGAGCGCACCCTCCTTGGCTCTGAGAGACTTAAATTTTCTATTTCTATCCCCCTTACTCTAAGTCTAGTCCTGTTATGAGAGGAAGGCGGCAGACGGGATTGCAACCCGTAGGACCGTAGTAAGACTCTGTGGGGAGTCAGCCCACTGATTGCGGGAGCTCTGCCGGAACTCGGGAGGAGTTCTGGAGGCAGGGAACTAAAAGCTAACCATTGCTTTCCTTTTATAAACCCAGTATAACCCCTACTTGTATTCATTACTATGTTTGACTGAGTATGTTGTCTGTCTCCCTATTTTGACTTTCAGTTTGACTTTCAGGACACAATCCAAACCAAGTAAAGGAATGTATGCGTAATGTCAGTTTCAGTTTCTTTGTTTGACTGAAAGCAGATTGTGGGGTTGCATGTGGGGGAAGGATGGGAGGAAGGCAATATTGCATGTTTGACAGGGTCAACCAAAGACTAGGTCAGTTCCATAAGTTTGGGAAGGCCTAGTGTTGTGTTTATTTTTGGATTGAGTGGAGAGTCAGTTAAATCCATAAGTTTGGGTAGTCTAGCTGCTCTGACTTGTGAGGGTTGCTTGCGGTTGACTTTTCAGGAACCAGTCAAATCCATAAGTTTGGGTAGTCTGGCGGCCTTGTTTACTTTGGGTTTCTGTCGATTTCTTTTTGCCTTGGCTTTGAGGAAAATGAACCAGGCTGAGGGCCAAGACATGTTCCATAAGTTTGGGTGGTCTTGGTCCAACGTCTTGCACATGCTGGAACTAGATGGTTATAACTTGGCTATACTCTACTATTATTTTATCTATGAACATGCTAGTCAGAAAGGGGTCCATAAGTTTGGGTGGTCTGACTATAGCTCATCACCAACAGAAGAGAGTATAAATTAATAATAAACTTGTGGTACAAAGGGGCAGACTGAGTCTTGAGATGAAGATGATCGGCCCAGTTATATGATACCTCAAAAGACTAAGTGCAAACAATTATATAAGGTGACCTAGTCACATGCCCAAAGAACAGAAAAGTTGTTGTGCCCTGTATTTCTGTATACTTCATGGCTGAGCTACACATGTTCCACAAATTTGGGTGGTCTAGCTTTATGTCCTATGTAAGCTGGGTATAAAGGGGTAAATCATTGAAAGACTATGAACTATTGTTTGCTAAGTTGACTTTTGGATGGTGAGAGTACTTACCTTTGTGGTTTGGCCTGCATGTGACTGAGTGAGGCTACTACTTAGTCTGAGTTTCAATTTGATAGGTAGTTGTTTTAGATGCTCGCCACGTGCTAGAGCCATAGGAGTTAGTTTCAATTCCTGCTTTTTCTGAGCTAAGTTTATTTTTACTTAGGTCAATTTCTGCATTTTCTGGGATCTTTTATTATACTTGGTCTTGTATAAATCCTCGTAAGCTACTTTCTCTACGGGAAGCGCTGCCGAAATTTCTACAAAACCAAGGAGTTTGTTAGATTTTGTGTCTTCAGAGTTCAGTTTATCTGACTTTCATATATGACATAGTAAAAATCTGGAGAGTCTTATTTTCTAAAGGGAGTGCTGCCCGAACTTTTGCTAATTCAGGGAGTTAGATAAAATTGAACCTTGAGAAGTTAAAGTCATTTTAGATTCTGAACCTGGCTTGTGTGAATTTTGGTAAGCTACTTTCTCTACGGGAAACGCTGTCGAAATTTCTGCAAATCCAAGGAGTTAGTTAAAAGTTGACTTTTCAAAAGTTCAACTTGTCTAATTTTTATATATGGCTTAGTAAAAATCTGGGAAGTCTCCTTTTCTAAAGGGGGTGCTTCCCAAATTTTTGCTAATTCAGGGAGTTGGACAAAATTTGACTTTCGAAGGTTGAAGATTATTTCTGTTTTCTGGAAAGACACTTTTCCTACGGGAAGCGCTGCCAAAATTTTCCTAGTTTAGAGGAGATAGATTATATTTTGACAGGTGGCGACTCTGGCGATCCACTTTGTATAGAGGAGATTCTGCCATAGGTCTACCGTTCTTTGGACACTGGCCTAGAGGTAGACCTAGGCTTGGCTATTAGGAGAGTCTTGAATGAGAACCTGTCATGGGAATTTGATCTCCATACACTTATGATTTAGCTTGGGCGTTGACTTGTCTTATGATACTGCACATTCAATCCAGGATTTGGACTAGTTTTGACTTGATCCTACGAGGATCATCTTCTGTTATCACTGATAACAGGTCGGTTGGTTAATCGCCGACTCGTTTACTCACGATACAACTTTGCTTACACCTGTACCTCAGCTTGTTTGCCTTAACCCTGTTATTTGATATGTTTCTCTGAGAATTTTAACCGAACTTCTTTTAAATAGCCATTATAAAGAACTTATGAGATTTATGGAAGGTTGAGCTACGACTGGGGTTTGAGGGTGTAAGGCGTGGTATGAGTTGCAGGGAACAGTAAAGTTGACTGCATTGGTGTATGACAATGTGACTATTATGTGTGTCTGTGTTGTATGCAGGTTAATATTTTAGAGCTTGGTATATGGGTCATACTTTGGAGGCAGTGAGAATGATAACCACATGTCGGACAATCTGCATACCTGATGGGTTTATGTTTCCCACTCCTTTATTTGTTATCTCGAGTCCTGATTTGATATATGAGTGTTGGGATGCTTATTTATTTATTGATTGATTTTGCTTGTTAATTTTTATAGTTGGATGTTGTAGTCTGTGGCAGCCGTCAATGTCAAACCCCTTGACTTCTTTCCAGACCCTAGATGATAGAGCTGGTCTCTAGGGTGATAAGAGACGGTTGCCACCACATGTATGAACCTGTGTACCACCCACTCTCCGCAGGGTATAGAAAACGGTGTGGTTTTCAACCGCACTTGGCGGTTGTCCAGCGTCGAGAGGTCAATCCTTCAAGGCGCGCGTCAGTCGACACTTGAGTGTCGAATGCGACCCTTGGGATTAACGAGGACCGCATGAGTATGAGTACTGCATAGTACGCCATCATTGCGATCGTTTGTGTACGCATGCATTGCGAGTCGATATGAGATAGCCTTGCGTCCGCGAGGTTTATACTGAGTCTCGCGCGTGATGCCTATCTGATTTCCGCGTCAGAAAGTTATGGGATGGCTACTAAGGGACTAGGAGTGCTGTCCTGTTGTTTGTTTTGTGTCGTTCTTTATTTGTATATGTATGTGCATATATGTGTGTGTATTTGTTTTTATGTTCTTAGAGTGGTGTGCGCGTGGTGCGTGAGATGCGTCCTAGTCGACTGGAGACGAGTCGCGCTTGGGACCTCAGCCCCCCAAGGCGTCGATTCGCGTGCGGGTTCGATAGAGACGTATTACCGCGCGTACCCCCTATGCTACATCGAACGAGAAACGCCCTCGGCTGGTCCACCTCTGCGATTGCAGCTGATCAACTTTCGTACTGTGGACTGGTAGCTCGACGGGGATACGCCCACCGAAGGGAGGTGACAGCTCCCGTAAGGTGGAGGTAAGTCGTGCCTCTCATAGGCCCTGTCCTGTCGTAGGGGCTCGCGAGAGGTATGGATGGCGCACTCGGCTGGGGCGGCTTGCGGAAGCTCCATGTATATTCACGACGAGGATTTAGACCAACTCCTGCGTGACGCGGCCGGGAGGGTCCCGCGCTGCCCCGTGCGGTGCCGGACTGATGCGCTCGACATCGCAGTCACCATCTCTCTCTCAGGAGGCTCCTCTACCCTTTGCTCAGGCGAAAATAGACTCGCCTCTTCCTACATAGTGCCGACTGCCTTAAGAAGTATATCCATAGATCCTTCTGCTGAACCCTGGACTGGCTCGCTGCTGGCCGTCTGCAGTCCTTCCCCTACTGACAATGGCGTAGTTGCCATCGTGGGTTCCACCACTGCTACAGGCAGAGTAGTGAATTCAGTAGAGATTCTGAACTCGAAGCCCTCTCTCTCTGCCTCCCCTTTGGTTTTCGCCTCCTCAGGCTCCAATATGGTTTTTCCTATGGACGATCCCTGGGGGAGTTCAATTGCGGACAGCTGCCCTGATAAGCCATACCCTGTCTCTGTCTGCTCTCCACACCGGCTGCTCTCTGCCCTGTCCACCACCTTGGCTGGCCCCTCTCTGTCAGTCCTGTCAGCCCCGCCTTGAGGTTGCTGCCTCAATTCATGGATGATGGCAGCTTGACTAGCCACCAATCCCCTGAGCTCTCGGACCTCAGCCTCAACCGCCTCTAAGCGTACTCCATGGCTTACTTCCTTCATCTTCTTCCCAGCCAGATCAGCTTCCAACATCAAATACCTATCGAAGGGGGTCTTGGCTAGGAAGCGGATTTTTCGGTCTAAGTACTCATCCGCCTTCCTTGAAGTTCCAACTTCTGCCCTTTCTGGAGCCATCAACCTTTCGCTATGTTGGTCAAGGAATTCGTCCCACATCTCCTTGATTCCGTATGGCTTGGGTGGTGCTGGTTGATGTGGGAGTGCCCCTGCCTCCTCTAACCTTTGTCTTTCCTGCCAAATTTCCTCCAAACGCTTCCTAACTCTGACCCATTTTTCCTCAGTCGTCTCTCCTGTTGGAACTCTCTCCCTCGTGCGTTGATCGGCTCTCCCTGGAACCTCAGCTCCCATCTCTCTCTTTGCCTGGCGTGGCTCCTGGGGTGGCTCCTTAGGTACGGGTTCCTCCAAGCCAGGGTGCTCTAGGGCGTGTGCAGCCAAATGCCTGTCAATCATAGCGAGGGCCTCTCTTCTTCGGTTGGGGCTCTCTCTCTCCATCTCTACTCTTCCTCCTGGCGAAGGGGCAGTCTCTGGTGGTGGTAGTGGGATCTCCTCTCGCCACAATCCTTTCTTTCTACCATGTGCGCCCTCTGGCGTACTCCCCAGTCTCAATCCCATGGCCGGCGTCTGAGGGGGAGTATCCTCCTCAACCTCTATCACCTCCTCTACAGCATGTCCCCTCTCTGTACTCGGCCTCATCTCTCGCTCAGGGTCCTGAACCTCCTCCCGTGGTACCTCCTCTGCTGGCTCATCACGTCCCTCGCTCATCGGCGGCACTCTCCACCGTGAGACGTCCAAATGTGCCTCCAACTCCTGCAGAGGCTCTCCAGATGCTGGCATCTCCTCTCGTGTGCGTTGTGGAGATCCTCCCAGTCCTCCCTCAGTAAAGCGATGGAACTCCACCGGCCCCAATCCGCACTTTGAGTATGCCCCTCGCCCCTCAGTCTCAGACACCAACTCCTCCTCTCGCTTGGCAAGTGCCTTCCGTCCCCCTCGAGACGGTCTGGCCTCTCTGGGCTCAGGGTCCCTCTGCCTCTTGCTCCTCTGACGTCTCTCGACTCTGGGCTGAGGTGGCTCTGGTCGTCGAAATGCCTCTCTCAAATGTGCTCTGCAGCTCTCCCAATCCCGAGCCATGTCTCTGATCTGCATATCCAAGGGTCTCTCTGCCTTTCTGGTCCACAGGGGTAACGTCCTTGCCCACTCATCCCTCAATATGCCCTGGCCATGCATGAACTGCTCGAAGGCGGGGATAAAATCCTTCACATTCCCGATCTCTAGGCGGAGTGGCCTGCCATCAGGACCCACAGGCGACGGTCGTAACTCCTGCATCCTCGTCTCCGCCTCTGGCCACGTCCTCGCTTCCCTACGAATCTGTGCAATGGGCTCAGCGAACCTATCGGCTCCTCTCAGCCTCTCGATCGTATGAGTCATGGTCCAACCCATATGCTCTGCATACCCCCGAAAATTGTCCAGGAATAGCTCTATATCCCCATCATCATACACGGGCGTACTCTCTCGATGGCGAGATCCATACTGCTCATAACCTCCTGATGCGCCCAACGGCCTCCGTGGAGGCCGTGTCCCCCTCCCTCCTCTTGGCATGGTTGTCTTCGCAAAGTCACACCTGCACAACAGGCGAAGGAGACAACAAGCACACATTGGAGTAAGCAAACAGGTCGTAAATAAAGCAAGCTCAGGTCAAACCAAACACATACATCATGCACCCCTATGTAATCTACACATCCCAACATCCCACTCTTAAAGAAGTTAGACTGTCTATCTCACCTCTTCTCTTGCCACAAACTTCTTCAGTCTCGTCCCTGATACCCAGTCCTTCCATTTTGTCCCATCTAGTTCTTCAATTTGGTATGCGCTGAAATTTCCACATCGCACAATCCGATAGGGAACTAACCACCTTTTGTCAAGTTTCCTGGACCAATGCTTCTCCAAAGACGAGTCATACACGAGTACGATGTCTCCAACTGTCAAGGGTACCTTTCGTACTCGCGCCAACTGGTCCCCACGAGCCTTATCCTCCATACAGTTCCTTTTCATTTGTTTGGACATCTCCTGATTTTTTTCCTCTATCGCGCCCACCTGCCGCGCTCGAATATCGAGCAATTCCTCGAAACACAGGTCGACCTCCAAATCTTGACGCCTCCAAGTCTTTAGGAAGCTCTCGATTGAGAAAGTAGCGTGTCTCCCTTACCATATCGTGGCCAGTGAATATTTAGTGGTCTTTTTTACCGTAATATTCACGACAAAGAATGTCGCCCTTAAGTATCTTGGCCACTGATTAGGCCTTAGTCCACTTAGCCAGAAGGTTCGCAATGGTGTTATGTCCTCTCTCAACTGGAGCATTTGCCTAGGGGTGCGCGGTCGTGGTGTAGTTGGCTACCACGCCGTACCTTGATAACAACTCTTGCACCTCCTGGCAGGTAAACTCCGATTCTCTATCCATAACGAATTCTCTGACAAAGGGATAGCGCAAGTAGTACTCCTCGATGCAGCGCACCAAAACTAATCCTGCCTTTGTACGAATGGTCCGACATCTACAAAGCCAGAAAGGTTATCGTGCTGTCTCGCGCAGCGGTCCCACGCCCTGCTGGGGAGCGTTAAACCTCATGGTCGTGTCACGCAGGATGTTTCGTCTGAAAAAAACCTGTTACCACTCCAACCGTGCGCGCGTGCTATACCTCTCACGACGCCGTGCGACAGGTCGGGACGTCGCGAGGTACAACTTACCTCTACCCAAGGGGTTGTCACCACCCTTAGGTAGGCCTATCCCTGTTGAGCTACCGACCCACGTGCTAAGGCTTTTACATGCCTGAGTAGAGGTAGGTCGGCCGAGGGCGTTTGCTCGATCGCTGGAGCATAATATGGGGTACGCGCGGTAAGACGCTTAGGACTGACCCGTTAGATATTCAGGTCGAACTTTGAGATGGTCGTCTATTCCCGCTTCTATTCCAAAAACACATTCTCCTTCTGATCACTATGTTCAAAGTATCAAAACTCTTGTCACTACCAAAGATAATCTATTCCACTCAACGTATGACTGATCATCAGATAATATATAAGATTTGATTATGAATATCGAGGTATTAACGCTGGGAACCCTTCCCACTTTCACAAGTGCTGAGTGTCCAGACTCTTCACGATGTCAATCCCAGTCCAATCCAAACCATAAACAAGACAGACCTGCACAACATAACGCAAAGACAGTTCACATGCCATCCACTAACGGCGTTAACCATAAACCATTAGCATTGCCCTCACTCCCCAAACCATGCATGACAACCCTATCGTTCCTGAAATGCAAGCCTAGCCCCCTCACACCTGTTCAAAGGACCATTGAGAGTGACCAAGACCATTTAGGCAATGACCACAGGTGATAGTTTTACTGACCACGGGGTTTGATTTTAGATGTAGGTATCAAGCCAAGGTGGAAAACGTTGAATCGGCAACGACCGACCTGTTATCGAGTGATAACAGAAAATTGAGTCCCTTATGTAAGACTTCTCATTTAATTGCAGTAGACCAAAACAGAGACCTGCACACACACAGGTCAACAAAGATTCAACATCCCCATTCAATTCTCACATATTGATATCTAAGGGTCTTAGCCCTTACATGTTGTCTGTGAGCTTTTTGGGATCAACATCCCAAAGTCTAACCCCTACTTTCTATCTACCCTAAGTCGTTTGTCACCCCTTCTCCTTTCGTTTCAAGGAATCTCTTTGCCTATGTCCTAAGTTGTCTTTTAGGAAAACTCATATTTCCCCTCATTTCAGTTCTTGCATTCTCTCTCTTGCGGATAAGCACACCCTTTGGTGCTTTATGCGGTGGTCTGGCCGAGATCAACTCATGTCAGTCGGCGATTTTCTCCCTTAGGAGTCTATCAATGAACTGAGGCTACGCGGAACTTCTTCTTTTCTAATCCTTTCACCCTGTGGTATTCGTTTTTTTCCACGTTCCTTTTAAAGGACCTTTGGAGTCGCTCCTAATGGAGCACTCCCTTTTTCCCTTCCTCTTCTTCTTGTCCTAACATACATAAGTAGTGGGCTAATTCACTCGAGAATCTTCCATTACTTGATCAATTCCAGACAAAAACGGTTAGTCGAACGAGTAGTCGAGCAACCCCACGGGAGCACTCAGTCACTCCTCAAAGTCCATGCAGTCCTCATACAACCAAGTAGCTCATGCATTCTAGTGCGAGCGATCGGATAACTCAGACGGGAGTATCCTTTTATTATTTAAGCAGATAGTTAGGAGGCCTATGTCGAACCGTTTCAACACTTCACCCAATACTCATAAAACATTCTAGCTCCATGTGTCAATTCAGAATTAAAGTTAGTAATAGGCGGTCTTCATGGAACCCTCCTATTATTTTCCTTGATCAAAGCTCAGTCTTTCCCTCAAAAGTGTAATAGGACGACCCTACGGGATCCACCCTACTACTTTCTCAGAGTCAGACGAGCTAGGACTATGTTAGTGGACCAGGCAAGCACCAGATCCTCCCTTGGCTGGAGTATCTCAATAGAGCTGTTAAGATAGAGTTAAGCAAGCAATAGGATGTCCCCACGAGAGCCTCCCATGTCCTGCTTTAATGCTAAACAAGTGGATCGTTAGTATTTATCACCCATTAGTCATACCTGAACAAGTCGTAAGGTTACTCACCCGGGAGTACCCCTTGTTCAAACATATTCACCTCATTCTCTTTCCTTAGTTAGTAGATCCCCGAATCAAACAAGTATTAAGATAACCCTCTCGGGAGCTATCCTACTACCAATTTGATCCGGAGGAGATCAAACAACTCTTGGCTGAGTTGCCCTGACAGCTCACTTAACTTGCCTATGCATCCTAACTGAACAAAAGGTATGTTAACTCCCACGGGAAGTCGGACAGATCGACCCAGACTTAGGAGTTCGTGCACTCACCCGGGAGTACTCGATTCCTTTCCTAGTTTGGTCCGATTGGCGATAGGAGAACCCCACGGAAGCCTCCTGCTACCTTTTGCCTTTGTTAGTCGTTGAAGACATGTACCCCACGAGAGTACCGGATTACTTGGCTTTTGTTAATGATTGAAGTGTACCCCACGGGAGTACCGGATCACTTTATAAACCTAACCTGTAAGGTAATGAGAAAACTGCACGGCAACCTCCCGTCACAAACGTCGAAATCAAGCAGACATTGCATCAATTTGTTATTTTAGCTGGACGAATGGCAGGGTAACTTCGCACGGCGAGAACCCTGTCATCCGTTTTAGTTAACTCATACAAGCAGTGTGAAGACCCCTCGGAAGTCCTCATCACACTGCCTTATGTTTCAGAACCAAGCAGACTAGGTTCCTTTTTTTTTTTTCCCAGGTTCCTTCCTTTCATCAGGGAGAATTTTTACTTCAATCATATAGTTCTTTCCCTTTTGATACGTTTAATGTTGAAAAAAACACGAAGAATATATCACCCACCCATACAGGCAATCCAGTAGAAGGTTGTAACTTGTATGGGTATACGGGAACGGAATGAAATATGCGTACCTTATGGTTCCCTGCCTCCAGAGTTCCTCCTTAACTCCGGCTGAGCTCCCACAATCGCCCTGTTGTCGATCGTGTCAAGTCTATGCAATTGACTGATTATCTCAGTGTAAATCATTACCAAACACTTATAGTTGAAGAGGTAGGCGTATTAGAGGACCAATCAAGGACAAGAACGGAGGAGGATGGAGGAGGTGGGCATCGTCACACGGTGACGATGTCCCTCTCCTCTCCAGTGCCCCGCACTCTTTTCCTCTCCGACCCTTGCTTATCTCATGATGTTTTATTACTGAAACAATCTACCAATAATAATAATAATAATAATAATAATAATAATAATAATAATAATAATAATAATAATATCATAAGGTAAGCGTGCAAAGGCGAAATGACAGATCCCAGATTGGAAAGCTACATTGACAGCCAGAAAGTCTGGCACTGTTCGGAAAGCAGTAATAAACTGACATTCCCCCAATAGAGAATAAAAGCATTGAGTCCAGACGTCGGTGAGAGTCAGCCCTCTACATTGCCGGCATATGTATCCAGAGTCCTTTCCCCAATTCCGCATTCAGCGCCTAGACTTCGATTACATATTTTACTAGCAACCTACCAATTGATAATGTATCCAATTGACGTCAACAACAACCCGGAGTTCATGGTGATGTCAACCCCTGTAGGCCATTGCCAAGACCAGGTATGTACCCTTTCATCACCACCTTCATCTTCTTTCTTTCCCCTCTCTGTGGGTGCGTCTGTCTATTTGCATCTGTATGTCTGCTTGCTTCCCTGCGTCTGGCTGTTTGTCTTTGTCAGACTGTTTGTTTGTCTGTGTCGGACTGTTTATTTGTCTGTGCCGGACTGTTTATTTGTCTATTTCTGTCCCTTTCTCTCTCCCCCTCCATCCGCTCTTGTATGTATATTTATGTGTTCTAGCAGTAGATTCATTCAACCTTGCTTAACTTGTGGATGAAAGCGCCGTAAGGCCCGTAGTGAGATTGGAGACACACTCGTTCTTTCTCTCTTTCTCACTGTGAACGCAATATGATCCTTCATGATGTGCTACATACTGAAACTACAGGCCGGGGAACTTGAGAGGCACTTGTATATATTCCTACAAGTCACGTAGACAACGGATCCGGCCCTGCGATGCCGCCGATGGGTTCTTAGCACATTCAACAAGTCTCCACTCTCGCATATGGTAAGCTGCGGAGGCAGAATCGAGCAGCTTGAAATCATAGTGATAATAATGCAATCAAACTCGCTTTCTTCTTCAAATTGCATACATGCAAACAGATGGCAACCCACGCACGTGCTGTGCATCCACACAAAGCTCAGAGATATGGAGACCGAAAACACAGTTCAGACATAAACTCGCTTCAAACAGGTTATGGTGTCTGAGCGACCAACCCCTTTTACTGCTGACACTGTGTCCTCCACCAGCGTTCGCGTACAGTCAACTCTGGATCACACTGTATCACACACGCACCCTTACCACTTCCTAATTCTAGCTATGGCAACTATGGTTGCTGACTATCTCAAACTTCGAGCAACTATGGCTGCAATATCTTCCTCTCAGCCCACTTCGACTGCGGGCAACTGCAGACCACCTTGCACATGATGCTAAGACGACGCTTCCGCATGGCTCACGCAAGAATGAAAGAATGGTTGGGCGTTGCCTCTTGATTTATACTTCTGTAAGTTGCTGGTCTGCCTTTTTCCACCGGTCCCATGGTGCACACAGTCCCTCATTGGACAAACATAAGACAAGGACTGGGTACCGCTGACTAAGCGAAGTCAGACTCACCACTTGCCCATTGCCTCTGGTCTGTGGTGAAATCGTGAGAGAAACTCGAAAGGCCACTTCCGGACCTTGCAAAAGTCTGTGGACTTGGCCTTTTGTCACTCTAGCAGCTACGACCAACTACACAATTATGACCCGGAATACAACTACACAAACCTACGACAGGCAACATGCAACTACCAAAACACAGATCACAAGATCAAACACACAACGGTTGACTCGGTATTGTACAAGGGTGTGCTAAGGTCTAGGGATCGAACCCTGGGATCTGCACTTACTAATGCTAAGGTGAAAAAAAATCCGCTTCAATAATAATAATAATAATAATAATAATAATAATAACAACAACAAAAATAATAAGAAGAATCATCATCTGTAATGCCAATAATCAATCAACAAAAACAACAACACAATAATAATAGTAATAATAATAATAATGCAAGGAATATGAGTGTGAGCGATATACATAAAACCAAGTTGCGAAATCATACAGCTGAGCAAGTAGTAGTATCCCAAGTAGAGAGTACAAATGCACCGAGAAAACCATCCATAAAGAGCAATACAATGAAGTATTGAGCCAATGTCCAAGCCCGTAGGCTACACCAATACAGTATCCAGAGTCGCTCTCTCTGTCTGGCGCACAGCGCCCCAGCCTACTCTACCATACTATCCTACGCTACAGCTGGTTCACACAACAGGATCACTTCAGTTCACGAACACCAATGTACATGACTGTCCACACCATCGGCGACCTCTCTTCATGTACTAGGTACGTATCTCGTCACCCTCAATCAGACCTTGATTATCCCACACAGCGCCTCACTCCCTGAAGACCACCCGATCATCCGCTGTACCCCCTGGCGCCTAGCAGCCCGGCTCTGGCCGCCTGCGCCCCGCTTTCTTCTGCGCAGCCACCTTGTTCCCTCCGCACAGTCATCTTCTTCCCGTCCTCTCATGTGCTATTTTCGTGTGTCCTCTCTCTGCTCGCGTGCGCCACCTCTCTGCGACTCTCTTCCTCTCCTTCTCCTCTCTCCCCCTCCTTTTCCTCCTCCTTCTTCTTCTTCTTCGTCTTCTTGCCGGCCGCTCATCCCCCCTTCACGCGACTTCCCTTCTTCCCTCGCGGTTGTCTCTTGTGTAGTAATCCCCCTCGTAGTCGCCCTCCTTGTTCTTGTCTTCGAGCCCTTTGTCCCCGTTCCTCTCTCTTTTCCTTCTTCTCCTCCTCCTCCTCCTTCTTCTTCTTCTTCTTCTTCTCTCACGTGTTCTGTACGCATTCTCCTACCGCCGTGCTCCGAACCCCGATCCCCCTACCGTTGCGCTCATTCACAATCTTCCCGCTATTGTCCAATTAGCTCGCCATCCCGTCTTTTGATCACATTATTCATCTTCCTCCCCGTGCTAGCCGTCTCCTTTCTCCTTTCCTCTGCAGGGTCACCCTCTTCTGTACCGTGGCATCCCTCCTCCTTACATTCCCCGCACCTCCTTTCTCTTAGTGCACCTCTCTCTCTTTCACACGCACACGTACATAGTAGCAATAGTGTAAATATCCCTCTTTTAGCGGCAGGTCCATTCAATTTTCTAATCCTATCCATCGAATTAGCATGCATTTCACACACACACACACACTCACACACACACACACACACACACACACACACACACACATTTGTGTGACAGTGTATATTTCCATTTTCTAGTGAAAGATTCATTCAATTTTACTCACTCTATCGATAGGAGTATCAGTGGAACAGTCGCAGGATTTAATACTTACCTATCCTCTCTTCGTTCTTATCACAATCACATCACGATTCCATCATGATGCGCAGCATCTCCGAGAGTGCAGCCTGGGCACGACGGCACATAGGGCATTCCAATAAAAATGGGCGATGACGGGTATCGCGCATCCCAACAAGTCGACGATAACGGGCTCAAACTTCACTGCTCCATCATTGACTAAACGGGAGGGCACACCTACTGTCAGGTCAGTCGCCCTCTTCCCTTACTTTCTCCTCCTCCTTTCCTACTTCTTCTGCTTCTTTTTCTTCTTGTTCTTCTCCTTCTACTTCTCCTCCCCTCATCGCACGCCCGTTTCTTCAATCACCTACGCGTGCAGTTCCGCACGCTCTACTCCCACTCGCGCTCGCTTTCCATCTCCCTTTTCGGCGCTCTCTCCCTTGCTACCTTCCCACTCCCATTCTCCACCTCCCTCCCTCCTCCTTCCTCCTTCTACTTCTTCCTCTTCTTCTTCTTCTTCGCCTTCTTCTTTTTCCTTCCTCTTCTTCTTCTTCTTTTTCTCCTCCTTCCTTCTTCTTCTTATTCTTCTCGTTCGTGCGCCTCTCTCTTTTCCACGCGACCACCTCATTTCCTCCACGCGGTGGCTTCTTTCGTGCTGCTCCGGGAGCTCTACCTCCTCGACTTCGTGGTCGCGCCCCGTCTTTTCTCACCCCTGATGGTCGTGCGCGAAGTTTCCCTTTGAGTCGTCCGCGGGTTCGGCCAGGCATTAGTCGTGGCTCACAGGCAGTGCCTGTTTCTTTGAGACTGAATTCGTCCATGATTTTAGTGTAGATTCATCCATACGAATCTTACAGTAACGAGCTCGGCATAAGC
>BFEA01000192.1:1655768-1668712 GCA_003427395.1 Chara braunii
CACTTTTTTTTTTTTTTTTTTTTTTAGGAACTTAGTCGTTTTCAGGTTCCTCGTCCTCTTAACCATCCCTAGGGCGTCGCCGAAGATGACACTTATTTTTCTTTTTTTTTTCCCTTGAAACTTAGTGGTTTTTGTGGGTTAACCACCCACTCAACCTCCCAGGGCTTCGCCGAAGATTACAATTATTTTTCTTTTTTTTTTCCTTTAGAACCTTAGTCGTTTTTAGGGTCCTCGTCCTCTTAATCCTCCCAGGGCTTCGCCAAAGATTACACTTATTTTTCTTCTTTTTTTTTCTTTGGGAACTTTGTCGTTTTTAAGGTCCTCCTCTTAAACCTCCAAGGGTTTCGCCGAAGATTACACTTATTTTTCTTCTTTTTTTTCTTTGCGAACTTTGTCGTTTTTGTGGGTTTACCACCCACTCAACCTCCTTAGGGCTTCGCCAAAGATTACACTTATCTTTCTTCTTTTTTTTTCTTTGCGAACTTTATTGTTTTTGTGGGTTGACCACCCACTCAACCTCCTTAGGGCTTTGCCGAAGATTACACTTATCTTTCTTCTTTTTTTTCTTTGGGAACTTAGTCGTTTTTAGGATCCTCGTCCTCTTAAGCCTCCCCAGGGCTTCGCCGAATATGACTCTTATTTTTCTTTTTTTTTTTCCTCGGGAACTTCGTTGTTTTTAAGGTCCTCGTCCTCTTAACCCTCCTTAAGGCATCGCCGAAGATCACACTTTTTTTTTTTTTTTTTTTTTTTTTGGGAACTTAGTCGTTTTTAGGATCCTCGTCCTCTTAACCCTCCTTAGGGCTTTGCCGAAGATTACACTTATTTTCTTCTTTTTTTTATTTGGAAACTAAGTCGTTTTTAGGGTCCTCGTCCTCTTTACCCTCCCGGGGCTTCGCCGAAGATTACACTTTTTTTTTTTTTTTTTTTGAACTTAGTCGTTTCTCGGGTCCTCGTCCGCTTAACCCTCCTCAGGGCTTCGCCAAAGATTACACATATTTTTCTTCATTTTTTTCCTCGACAACTTGGTCGTTTTTGTGGGTTGACCACCCACTCAACCTCCCCAGGGCTTCGCCGAAGATCACACTTGTTTTTCTTCTTTCTTTTCTTTGGAAACTTAGTCGTTTTTAGGGTCCTCGTCCTCTTAACCCTCCGAGGGCTTCGCCAAAGATTACACTTTTTTTTCTTTTTCTTTTTTCTTTGGGAACTTAGTCATTTTTAGGCTCCTCCTCCTCTTAACCTTTCAAGGGCTTCGTCGAAGATTACACTTATTTTTCTTCTTTTTTTTCCTTCGAACTTTGTGATTTTTGTGGGTTGACCACCCACTCAACCTTCTTAGGGCTTCACCGAAGATTTGACTTATTTTTCTTCTTTTTTTTGTTTGGGAACTTAGTCGTTTTTAGGGTCCTCGTCCTCTTAACCCTCCTGAGGGCTTCGCCGAAGATTACACTTATTTTTCTTCTTTTTTTTCATTGGGAACTTAGTCGTTTTTCGGGTCCTCGTCCTCTGAACCATCCTCCGGGCTTCGCCGAAGATTTTTTCTTCTTTTTTTTCCTCAGAAACTTAGTCGTTTTTGTGGGTTGACCACCCATTCAACCTCCCCAGGGCTTCGCCGAAGATTACACTTGTTTTTCTTGTTTTTTTTTCGCGGGAACTTAGTAGTTTTTGTGGGTTGACCACCTATCCAACCTCTCAGGGCTTCGCCGAAGATCACACTTATTTTTCTTCTTTTTTTTCTTTAGAAACTTAGTCGTTTTTAAGACAGAAGTGGTTAACGGCGTCCTTAAATTTCAGAATGAAAGATCTTGAAGTCCTTAGGAGAGGTCTGAAATCACTGGAATGACCTGAAGACACTTCATGCCATTTCAAGAGATACAGGTGGTTTGTGGATCGTATTTTATATTTTTTTTCTTCATTTTATTTACATGTTTTTGTTTTGATTCGACATTGTTGTGGGTCACTTCAAGTCATTTCAGAAGTTTCAGGTGGGGAGGCTTGAAACCTCTGAAAAGACCTGAAGTGGCTGAAGCTTCAGAAAGTGGTTTTAGGTCCCCCCATGTAAATGGTTGCATTGATTCATCTTAAACCACTTTCAGATTTTCAACAAGTTCATATTATTTCAGATGTGTCGAATGGGGAGACCTGAAACCTCTTACATGATCTGAAGTGGTTGAAGCTTCTGAAAGTGGTTTCAGGTCCCCCCATCCAACCAGTTGGATGGGGCATCCCACTGGTTGGATGGGGGAATCTGAAACCACGTTCAGATTTTCAGCCACTTCATATTATTTCAGGAGTTTCTGATGGAGAGACCTAAAACCTCTGAAATTATCTGAAATGGCTGAAGCTTCTGAAAGAGGTTTGATGTCCACCCCTCCAAATGATTGGATGGGAGCCTCTAAGACTGCTTTCATATTTTCATCCACTTCTGATTATTTCAGGATTTCCAGGTGGGGAGACTTGAAACCTCTAAAATCATATGAAGTCGCTGAAGCTTCTGAAAGCGGTTTCGGGCCCCCCATCCAAATGCTTGATTAGGGGGACTTGAAACCGCTTTCAAAAGTTTCAGCCGCTTTAAGTCATTATAGGAGTTTCAGTTGGGAATCTGAAACCTCTGAAATGACCTGAAGTGGCTGAAGCTTCTGAAAGTAGTTTCAGGTTTTTCCATCCAAGTACCTCACACCCGTCTTAAGCTGCTTAAAATATCCTGAAAATAGAAACATTTGTTAACCTTCTCTCTTTTAGAGTCCTCGTCTTAATCCTCCCGGGGCTTCGCCGAAGATAACATATATTTTTCTTCTTTTTTTTTCTTTGGGAACTTAGTCGTTTTTAGGGTCCTCCTCCTCTTAACCCTCCCAGGGCTACGTCGAAGATTACACTTATTTTTCTTCTTTTTTTTTCTTTGCGAACTTTGTCGTTTTTGTGGGTTGACCATCCACTCAACCTCCTTCAGGCTTCGCCAAAGATTACACCTTTTTTTTTTTTTTTTTTTTTTATTAGAGAGCTTAGTCGTTTTTAGGATCCTCGTCTTCTTAACCCTCGCAGGATTCGCCAAAGATGACACTAATTTTTCTTCTTTTTTTTCGTCGGAAACTTAGTCACTTTTAGGGTCCTCGTCCTCTTAACCCTCCCTAGGGCTTCGCCGAATATAACTCTTTTTTTTTTCGTTTTTTGTTTTTCTTTCTTTGGGAACTTTCTTTTTTTTTTCCTCGGAAACTTAGTCGTTTTGAATGTCCTCGTCCTCTTAATTCTCCTCAGGGCTTCGCCGAAGATTACACTTATTTTTCTATTTTTTTTCTTTGGAAACTTAGTCATTTTTAGGGTCCTCGTCCTCTTATATCTCCCGAGGGCTTCGCCGAAGATTACACTTATTTTTCTCGTTTTTTTTCTTTAGGAACTTAGTCGTTTTTAGGGTCCTCGTCCTCTTAACCCTCCTCAGGGATTCGCCGAAGATTCCACTTATTTTTATTTTATGTTCTCCTTGGGAACTTAGTTGTTTTTGTGGGTTGACCACCCACACAACCTCCCTAGGGCTTCGTCGAAGGTTACACTTATTTTTCTTCTTTTTTTTCTTTTGAAACTTAGTCGTTTTAGGGTCCTCGTCCTCTTAACCCAACCCAGGGCCTCGCCGAACATTAGAGTTATTTTTCTTCTTTTTTTTCTTTCGAAACTTAGTCATTTTTAGGATCCTCGTCCTCTTAACCCTCCTCAGGGCTTCGCCGAAAATTACACTTATTTTCCTTCTTTTTTTTCTTAGGGAACTTTGTCGTTTTTAGAGTCCTCGTCCTCTTAACTCTTTCAAGGCTTCGCCGAAGATCACACTTACTTTTGTTCTTTTTTTTCCTCGGGAACTTAGTCGTTTTTGTGAGTTGACCACCCACTCAACCTCCCCAAGGTTTCGCTGAAGATTACACTTATTTTTCTTCTTTTTTTTCTTTGGGAACTTAGTCGTTCTTAGGGTCCTCGCCCTCTTAACCCTCTCTAGGGCTTCGCCGAAGATTACACTTATTTTTCTTCTTCTTTTTCTTTGCAAACTTTGTTGTTTTTTTGGGTTGATTACGCACTCATCCTTCGTAGGGCTTCACCGAATATTACACTTGTTTTTCTTTTTTTTTTTCTTAAGGAACTTAGCCGTTTTTAAGGTCCTTGTCCTCTTAACCCTTCCCAAAGCTTCGTCGAACATGACACTTATTTTTCTTCTTATTTTTCATTAGGAACTTTGTCGTTTTTAGAGTCCTCGTCCTATTAACCCTCCTCAGGGCTTCGCCGAAGATTACACTTTTTTTTTTTTTTTTTTTCTTTGGGAACTTGATTATTTTTAGGGTCCTCGTCCTCTTAACCCTCCGAGGGCTTCGCCGAAGATCACACTTATTTTTTTTCTTTTTTTTCCTCGGGAACTTAGTCGTTTTTGTGAATTGACCACCCACTCAACCTTCCCAAGGCTTCACTGAAGATTACACTTATTTTTCTCCTTTTTTTTCCTTGGGAACTTAGTCGTTTTTAAGGTCCTCGCCCTATTAACCCTCCCTAGGGCTTCGCCAAATATTACACTTATTTTTCTTCTTTTTTTTCTTTGCGAACTTTGTCGTTTTTGTGGGTTGACCACACACTAATCCTCCTTAGGGCTTCGCCGAAGATTACACTTGTTTTTCTTCTTTTTTTTCTTTGGGATCTTTGTCATTTTTAGGGTCTTTGTCCTCTTAACCCTTCTTAGGGCCTCGTCGAAGATGACCCTTATTTTTCTTCTTATTTTTCCTCAGGAATTTTATCATTTTTATGATCCTCGTCCTCTTATCCTCCCTAGGGCGTCGCCAAAGATCACACTTATTTTTCTTTTTTTTTTCTTTGGGAACTTAGTCGTTTTTAGAGTCCTCGTCCCCTTGACTCTCCTCAGGGCTTCGCCGAAGATTACAAATATTTTTTTTCTTTTTTTTTTTTGAAAATTTAGTCGTTTTTAGAGTCTTCATCCTCTTAACCCTCTCAGGGCTTCGCCGAAGATTACACTTATTTTTCTTCTTTTTTTTCATTCGGAACTTGGTCGTCTTAGGGCCCTCGTGTTCTTAATCCTATCCAGGGCTTCGTTGAAGATTACACTTATCTTTCTTCTTTTTTTTCTTTGGGAACTTAGTCGTATTTATGGTCCTCGTCCTCTTAACCCTCCTCAAGGTTTCGCCGAAGGTTACATTTATTTTTCTTCTTTTTTTTCCTGGAGAACTTAGTCGTTTTTGTGAGTTGACCTCACACTTAACCTCCCCGGGGCTTCGCTGAAGATAACACTGATTTTTTTTATTTTTTTTTCTTTGAAAACTTAGTCGTTTTTAGGGTCCTCATCCGTTGAACCCTCCTCAGGGCTTCGACGAATATTACACTTATTTTTCTTTTCTGTTTTACCTTCGGAAGTAAGTCGTTTTTGTGGGTTGACCATTCACTCAACCTCCCAGGGCTTTGCCGAAGATAACACTTATTTTTCTTCTTTTTTTGCTTTGGAAACTTAGGCATTTTTAGGGTCCTCGTCCTCTTTATCCTCCCAGGGCTTCGTCGAAGATTACCCTTATTTTTCATTTTTTTATTTTTTTGGGAACTCAGTCGTTTTTAGGGTCCTCCTCCTCTTGACCCTCCCAGGGTTTCGCCGAAGATTACAATTATTTGTTTTCTTTTTTTTCTTTGCGAACTTTGTCATTTTTGTGGGTTGACCACCCACTCAACCTCCTTAGGGCTTCGCCGAAGATTAGACTTATTTTACTTCTTTTTTTCCTTTGGGAACTTAGTCGTTTTTAGGGTTCTCGTCCTCTTAACCCTACAAGGCTTCGCCGAAGATTACACTCATTTTTCTTCTTTTTTTTCTTTCGAAACTTAGTCATTTTTAGGGTCCTCGTCCTCTTAACCCTCCCGAGGGCTTCGCCGAAGATTATACTAATTTTTCTTCTTTTTTTTCTTTGGGAAGTTGGTCGTTTTTAGGGTCCTCGTCCTCTTAACCCTCGGAGGGCTTCTCTGAAGATTACACTTATTTTTCTTCTGTTTTTTCCTCGGGAACTTGGTCGTTTTTGTGGGTTGACCACCCACTCAACCTCCTCAAAGCTGCAGTGAAGATCACACTTATTTTTCTTTTTTTTTTTCTTTGGGAACTTAGTCGTTTTTAAGGTCCTCGCCCTCTTAACCCTCCTTAGGGCTTCGCCAAAGATTACATTTTATTTTCTCCTTTTTTTTCTTTGCGAACTTTGTCATTTCTGTGGTTTGACCACGCACTTATTCTTCATAGGGCTTCGCCGAAGATTTTTTTTTTTTTCCTTCTTTTTTTTCTTTGGGATCTTTGTCGTTTTTAGGGTCCTCGTCCTCTTAACTCTTCCTAGGGCCTCGTCGAAGATGACACTTATTTTTATTCTTATTTTTCCTCAGGAACTTCGTCGTTTTTATGATCATTGTCCTCTTAACCTTCCCTAGGGCTTCGCCGAAGATTACACTTATTTTTGTTTTTTTTTTTCCTTGGACACTTAGTGGTTTTTAGAGTCCTCGTCCTCTTAACCCTCCTCAGGGCTTCGCCGAAGATTACAAATATTTTTCTTCTTTTTTTTCTTTGGAAATTTAGTCGTTTTTAGAGTCCTCATCCTCTTAACCCTCTCAGAGGTTCTCCGAAGATTAGACTTATTTTTCTTCTATTTTTTCTTTGGGAACTTAGTCGTTTTTAGGGTCCTCGTCCTCTTAACGCTCCAGAGCTTCACCGAATATTACACTTATTTTTTTTCTTTTTTTTCTTTGCGAACTTAGTCGTTTTTGTGGGTTGACCACCCACTCAACCTCCTTAGGGTTTTGCCGGACATTAACCTTTTTTTTTTTTTTTTTTTTTCGAAACTGAGTTGTTCTTAGGGTCCTCGTCCTCTTAATCCTTCTCCGGGCTTCGCCAAAGATTACACTTATTTTTCTTCTTTTTTTTCCTTGGGAGCTTACTCGTTTTTGTGGGTTGACCACCCACTGAACCTCCCCTGGGCTTCACCGAACATTACGCTTATTTTTCTTGTTTTGTTTTTTTGGAAACTTAGTCGTTTTTAGGGTACTCGTCCTCTTAACCCTCCCAGTGCTTCGCAAAAAATTACACTTATTTTTCTTCTTGTTTTTTCTTTGGGAACTTGGTCGTTTTTAGGGTCCCCGTCCTCTTAACCCTCTCAGGGCTTCGCCGAAGATTACACTTGTATTTGTTCTTTTTCTTCCTCGGGAACTTGGTCGTTTTTCAGGATTGACTACCCAGACAACCTTCCCAAGGCCTCGCCGAAGATTACACTTATTTTTCTTCTTTTTTTTCTTGGGGAACTTATTCGTTTTGAAGATCCTCGTCCTCTTAACCCTCCTCAAGGCTTCGCCGAAGATTATACTTATTTTTTTATTTTTTTTTCTTTTGGAACGTAGTCGTTTCTAGGGTCCTCCTCCTCTTAACCCTCCCAGGGTTCGCCGAAGATTACACCTTTTTTTTTTTTTTTTCTTTGCGAACTTTGTCATTTTTGTGGGTTGACCACCGTCTTAACCTGCTTAGAGTTTCGCCGAAGATTACACTTATTTTTCTTGTTTTTTTTCTCGGGAAGTTTTGTCGTTTTTAGAGTCCTCGTCCTCTTAACCCTCTTAGGGCTTCGCCGAAGATCACACTTATATTTCTTCCTTTTTTTCTTTGGAAACTTGTTTGTTTTTAGGGTCATCGTCCTCTTAACCCGCCAAGGGCTTCACCGAAGATAACACCTATTTTTCTTCTTTTTTTTTTTGGGAACTTAGTCATTTTTAGGGTCCTACTCCTCTAAACCCTCTTTGGGCTTCGCGGAAGATTACACTTATTTTTCTCGTTTTTTTTCTTTGGAAACTTTGTCGTTTTTAGGGTCCTCGTCCTCTTAATCCTCCCTAGGGCTTTGCCGAAGATTGCACTTATTTTTCTTCTTTTTTTATTTGGGAACTAAGTCGTTTTTAGAGTCCTCGTCCTCTTAACCCTCCTAAGGGTTTCGCCGAAGATTACACTTATTTTTCTTCTTTTTTTTTCCTTAGGAACTTTATCGTTTTTGTGGGTTAACCACACTATCATCCTCCTTAGGGCTTCGCCGAAGATTACACTTGTTTTCTTCTTTTTTTTATTTGGGAACTTGGTCATTTTTAGGGTCCTCGTCCTCTTAGCCCTTCCAATGTCTTCGTCGAAGATGACACTTATTTTTCTTCTTATTTTTCCTCAGGAACTTTGTCGTTGTTAGGGTCCTCGTCCTCTTAACCATCCCTAGAGCTTCGCAGAATATGACACTTTTTTTTGTTTTACTGTTTTTTGGGAACTTAGTCGTTTTTAGGGTCCTGGTCCTCCTAACCCTCCTCAGGGGTTCGCCGAAGATTTCATGTATTTTTCTTCTTTTTTTTCCTTTCGAAATTTAGTCGTTTTTAGAGTCCTCGTTCTCTTAACCCTGTCAGGGCTTCGCCAAAGATTACACTTATTTTTTTCTTTTTTTTCTTTGGGAACTTGGTCGTTTTTAGGGTCCTCGTTCTCTTAAACCTCCCAAAGCTTTGCCGAAGATTACACTTATTTTTCTTCTTTTTTTTCTTTGGAAACTTTGTCGTTTTTGGGATCTTCGTCCTCTTGACCCTGCCAGGGCTGCCTTGAAGTTTACACTTATTTTTCTTTTTTTTCCTTCGGAACTTAGTCATTTTTGTCGGTTGACCACCCACTGAACCTCCGAGGGCTTCGCCAAAGATTACACTTATTTTTTTTATTTTTTTTTCTATGGAAACTTAGTCGTTTTTAGGGTCCTCGTCCTCTTAATCCTCCCCAGGGCTGCGCCGAAGATCACACCTATTTTTCTTCTTTTTTTTTCTTTAGGAACGAAGTCTTTTTTGGGTTCTCGTCCTCTTAACCCTCCTCATGGCTTCGCTGAAGATAACAATTATTTTTCTCCTTTTTTTTCCTTGTGAACTTTGTCGTTTTTGTGGGTTGACCACACACTCATCCTCCTTAGGGCTTCGCCGAAGATAACACTTGTTTTTCTTCTTTTTTTTCTTTGGGAACTTAGTCGTTTTTAGGGTCCTCGTCCTCTTAACCCTTCCCAGAACTTTGTCGAAGATGACACTTATTTTTCTTCTTATTTTTCCTCAGAAACTCTGTCGGTTTTAGGGTCCTCATCCTCTTAACCCTCCCTAGAGCTTCGCAGAATATTACACTTTTTTTTTTTTTTTTTTCTTTGGGAACTCAGTCGTTTTAAGGGTTCTCGTCCTCTTAACCCTCCTCAGGGATTCACCGAAGATTACGTGTATTTTTTTTCTTTTTTTTCTTTGAAAATTCAGTCGTTTTTAGATTCTTCGTCCTCTTAACCCTGTGAGGGCTTCGCCAAATATCACACATTTTTTTCTTCTTTTTTTTCTTTGGGAACTTAGTCGTTTTTAGGGTCCTCGTCCTCTTAACCCTCCTAGGGTGTCGCCGAAGATTACACTTATGTTTCTTTTTTATTTTCTTCGGGAATTTTGTCATTTTTAAGGTCCTCGTCCTCTTGACCCTCCCAGGGCTTCACTGAAGTGTATACTTATTTTTCTTTTTTTTTTCCTCGGGAACTTAGTCGTTTTTATAGGTTGACCACCCACTCAACCGCCTAGGGCTTCGCCGAAGATTACACTTTTTTTTTTTTTTTTTTTCTATAAAAACTTAGTCGTTCTTAGGGATCTCGTCCTCTTAATCCTCCGAGGGCTTCGCCAAAGGTTACACTTATTTTTTTATTTTTTTTTCTTTGGGAACTCAGTGGTTTTTAAGGTCCTCGTCCTCTTAACCATCCTCATGGCTTCGCCGAAGATTACATTTTTTTTTTTTTTTTTTCTTCCTCGGGAACTTTGTCGTTTTTGTGAGTTGACCACACACTCATCCTCCTTAGGGCTTCGCCGAAGATTACACTTGTTTTTCTTCTGTTTTTTTTTGGGGAACTTAGTCGTTTTTAGGGTCCTCGTCCTCTTAACCCTTCTCAGGGCTTCGTCGAAGATGACACTTATTTTTCTCCTTATTTTTCCTCATGAACTTTGTCGTTTTTACGGTCCTCATCCTCTTAACCCTGCCTAGAACTTCGAAGAATATTACACTTATTTTTCTTTTTTTGTTTCTTTGGGAACTTAGTCGTTTTTAGGGTCCTCGTCCTCGTAACCCTCCTCAGGGATTCACCGAAGAGTACATGTATTTTTCATCTTTTTTTTCTTTGGAAATTTAGTTGTTTTTAGAGTTCTCGTCCTCTTAACCCTGTCAGGGCTTCGCCAAAGATTACACTTATTTTTCTTCTTTTTTTTCTTTCGGAACTAAGTCGTTTTTAGGGTCCTCGTCCTCTTAACCCTTCCTCGGCTTCGTCGAAGATTACACTTATTTTTCTTCTTTTTTTTCTTTGGGAACTTTGTCGTTATTAGGGTCTTCTTTGGGAACTTTGTCGTTACTAGGGGTTCTTTTTTTTCTTTGGGAACTTTGTCGTTACTAGGGGTTCACCGAAGATTACACTTTTTTTTTTTTTTTTTTTTTGCATTGGGAACTTAGTCGTTTTTGTAGGTTGACCACCCACTCAACCTCCCAGGGGTTCGCCGAAGATTACACTTAGTTTTCTTCTTTTTTTTCTTTGGAAACTAGGTCGTTTTTAGGGTCGTTGTCCTCTTAGTCCTCCCAAGGGTTTAGGCGAAGATTACACTTATTTTTCTTGTTTTTTTTCTTTGGGAACCTACTCGTTTTTAGGATCCTCGTCCTCTTAACCCTCCTCAGGGATTTGCCGAAGATTACACTTATTTTTGTTATTTTTTTCCTTGGGAACTTTGTCGTTTTTGTGGGTTGACCACCTACTCAACCTCCGAGGGCTTCGCCGAAAATTACACTTACTTTTCTTCTTTTTTTTCTTTCGAAACTTAGTCGTGTTTAGGGTCCTTGTCCTTTTAATCCTCCCCGGGGCTTCGCCGAAGATTACACTTATTTTTCTTTTTTTTTTCTTTTGGAACTAAGTCGTTTTTAGGGTCCTCCTACTCTTAACCCTCCTCGGCTTCGCCGAAGATTACACTTATAATTTTATTTTTTTTCTTTGCGAACTTTGTCGTTTTTGTGGGTTGACCACCCACTCATCCTCCTTAGGGCTTCGCCGAAGATTACATTTATTTTTCTTCTTTTTTGTCTTTGGAAGTTTTGTCGTTTTTAGGGTCCTCGTCCTCTTAACCCTCTCAGGGCTTCGCCGAAGATTACACTTATTTTTCTTCTTTTTTTTTGTTGGAAACTTACTAGTTTTTAGGGTCCTCGTCCTCTTACCCCTCCCTAGGCTTCGCCGAAGATAACACCTATTTTTCTTCTTTTTTTTCTATTGGTAACTAAGTCGTTTTTCGGGTCCTACTCCTCTAAACCCTCCCAGCACTTTGCCGAAGATTACACTTATTTTTCTCGTTTTTTCTCTTTGGGAACTTTGTCGTTTTTAGGGTCCTCGTCCTCTTAACCCCTCCAGGGCTTCACTGAAGTTTACACTTATTTTTCTTCTTTTTTTTCCTCGAAAACTTTGTCATTTTTGTGGGTTGACCACCCACTCAACTGCCCAGGGCTTCGCTGAAGATTACACTTATTTTTCTTCTATTTTTTCCTTGGAAACTTAGTCGTTTTTAGGGTCTTCGTCCTCTTAACCCTCCTAAGGGTTTCGCAGAAGATTACACTTATTTTTCTTCTTTTTTTTTTTTTTGGAACTTTGTCGTTTTTGTGGGTTGACCACACACTCATCCTCCTTAGGGCTTCGCCGAAGATTACACTTGTTTTTCTTCGTTTTTTTCTTTCGGAACTTAGTCGTTTTAAGGGTCCTCGTCCTCTTAATCGTTCCCAGGGCTTCGTCGAAGATGACACTTATTTTTTTTCTTATTTTTTATTAGGAACTTTGTYKTTTTTWKKKTYYTYKTYYTCTTWACCCTCCCTAGWGYTTYKYTGAWTWTTWYKYTTTTTTTTTTTTTTTTTTTTTTTTGGGAAGTTTGTCGTTTTTAGGGTTYTTTTCCTCTCAACACTCCTCAGGGGTTCACTGAAGATTACATGTATTTTTCTTCTTTTTTTTTTTTGAAAATTTATTTGTTTTTAGAGTCCTCGTCCTCTTAACCCTGTCAGGGCTTTGCCAAAGATAACACTTATTTTTTATTTTTATTTTTTTGGGAACTTTGTCGTTTTTAGGCTCCTCGTCCTCTTAAACCTCCCAGGGCTTTGCCGAAGATTACACTTATTTTTCTTCTTTTTTTTCTTTGGGAACTTTGTCGTTTTTAGAGTCCTCATCTTCTTGCCCTCCAAGGGCTTCACTGAAGCTTACACTTTTTTTTTTTTTTTTTTTTTCCTCGGGAACTTAGTTGTTTTTATGGGTTGATCACCCACTTTACCTCCCAGGGCTTCGCCGAGGATTACACTTAGTATTCTTATTTTTTTTCTATCGAAACTTAGTCGTTTTTAGGTTCCTCGTCCTGTTAATCCACCCGGGGCTTTGCCGAAGAGTACACTTATTTTTCTTTTCTTTTTTCTTTGGGAACTTTGTCGTTTTTAGGGTCCTCGTCCTCTTAACCCTCTTCAGGACTTCGCCGAAGATTACACTTAATTTTTTATTTTTTTTTCCTTGGGAACTTTGTCGTTTTTGTGGGTTTACCACCCACTCAACCTTCCAGGGCTTCGCCGAAGATTACACTTTTTTTTTTTTTTTTTYTTTGGAAACTTGGTCGTTTTTAGGGTCCTTGTCCTGTTAATCCTCCCAGGGCTTCACTGAAGATTAGACTTATTTTTCTTCTTTTTTTTCTTCTGGAACCTAGTCGTTCTTAGGATCCTCGTCCTCTTAATCCTCCTCAGGGCTTCGCTGAAGATTAAACTTATTTTTTTTTTTTTTTTTTTTTGAAAACTTAGTTGTTTTTAGGGTCTTCGGCCACTTAACCTTCTTAGGGCTTCGCTGAAGATTACACTTATTTTTCTTCTTTTTTTTCTTTAT
>BFEA01000192.1:1668726-1681453 GCA_003427395.1 Chara braunii
GGGCTTCGCTGAAGATTAAACTTATTTTTTTTTTTTTTTTTTTTTGGGAACTTAGTCGTTTTTGTGGGTTGACCACCCACTCAACCTCCGAGGGCTTGCCGAAGATTACACTTTTTTTTCTTTTTTTTTTCCTTTGGAAACTTAGTCGTTTTTAGGGTCCTCGTCCTTTTAATCCTTCTAGGAGCTTTGCCGAAGGTTACAATTTTTTTTATTTTTATTTTTTTTTGTTTGAACTGAGTTGTTTTTAGGGTCCTCCTCCTCTTAACCCTCCCATGGCTTCGCCGAAGATTAAACTTATTTTTCTTTTTTTTTTTCTTTGCGAAGTTTGTCGTTTTTGTGGGTTGACCACCCATTCAACCTTCTTAGGGCTTCGACGTAGATTACATTTATTTTTCTTCTTTTTTTTATTTTGAAAATTTTATCTTTTATAGAGTCCTCGTCCTCTTAACCCTCTCAGGGGCTTCGCAAAAGATTACACTTATTTTTCTTATTTTTTATCTTTGGAAACTTATTAGTTCTTAGGGTCCTTATCCTCTTAACCCTCCCAGGGCTTCGCCGAAGATTATACTTTTTTTTCTTTTTTTTTTCCGTTGGGAACTTAGTTGTTTTTGTATGTTGACCACCCACTCAACCTCCTTTGGGCTTCGCCGAAGATAACACTTTTTTTTCCTTTTTTTTTTTTCTTTCTAAACTTAGTCGTTTTTAGGGTCCTCGTCCTCTTAACCCGTGAGGGCTTCGCCGAAGATAACACCTATTTTTGTTCTTTTTTTTCTTTGGGAACTTAGTCGTTTTTATTGTCCTACCCTGTAAACCCTCCGAGAGCTTCGCCGAAGATTACACTTATTTTTTTTATTTTATTTTTTGCGAATTTTGTCGCTTTTGTTGGTTGACCACCCACTCAACCTCCTTAGGGCCCAGAAGATTACACTTATTTTTCTTCTTTTTTTTCTTTGGAAACTTAGTGGTTTTTAGGATCCTCGTCCTGTTAACCCTCCAGGGCTGCGCCGAAGATTACACTTATTTTTCTTCTTTTTTTTCTTTTGAAACTTAGTCATTTTTATAGTCCTCGTCGTCTTGACCCTCCACAGGGCTTCGCAGAAGATTACACTTATTTTTCCTCTTTTTTTTTCTTTGGGAACTTAGTCGTTTTTAGGGTCCTCGTCCTCTTAACTGTCCGAGGGCTTCGCCGAGGATTACACTTATTTTTCTTCTTTTTTTTTTTYGGRAACTTAGTCGTTTTTGTGGGTTGACCACCCACTCAACCTCCCCAAGGCTTCGTTGAAGATTACACTTATTTTTCTTCTTTTTTTTCTTTGGGAACTTAGTCGTTTTTAAGGTCCTCGCCCTCTTAACCCTCCCTAGGGCTTCGCCGAAGATTACACTTGTTTTTCTTCTTTTTTTTCCTTGCGAAGTTGGTCGTTTTTATGGGTTGACCACACACTCATCCTCCTAAGGGCTTTGCCGAATGTTACACTTGTTTTTCTTCTGTTTTTTTGGGGGGAACTTAGTCGTTTTTAGGGTCGTCGTTCTCTTAACCCTTCCCAGGACTTCATCGAAGATGACACTTATTTTTCTTCTTATTTTTCCTTAGGAACTTTGTCGTTTTTAGGGTCCTCGTCCTCTTAACCCTCCCTAGGGCTTCGCAGAAGATTACACTTTTTTTTTTTTTTTTTTTTTTTCTTNTTACACTTTTTTTTTTTTTTTTTTTTTTTCTTTGGGAACTTAGTCGTTTTTAGGGTCCTTTAGTCGTTTTTAGGGTCCTCTTCCTCTTAACCCTCTTTGTTTTTAGGGTCCTCGTCCTCTTAACCCTCTCAGGGCTTCGCCGAAGATTATACTTATTTTTCTCGTTTTTTTTCTTTGGGAACTTTATCGTTTTTAGGGTCCTCGTCCTCTTAACCCTCCCAGGGCTTCACTGAAGTTTACACTTATTTTTCTTCTTTTTTTTTCTTCTTTTTTTTTCTCGGGAACTTTGTCGTTTTTGTGGTTTGACGACCCACTCAACCTCCCAGGGCTTCGCTGAAGATTACACTTATTTTTTTTCTTTTCTTTCTCTGGAAACTTAGTCGTTTTTAGGGTCCTCGTCCTCTTAATCCTCCACATGTATTCTATGGGCACTTTACCAGGGATTGAAGCAGGGTTTCTCCTTAGTCTGAAGGTTGAACTGCGCAGCAGAAATTTTTCGGGCTTATATTTTGATCAGACTCTTATTCACTTTTATAATAAGATCGGATGGGTCTGGGACCCTTGGGTCCGCAACCTCACTCATTGGAGGAATTGGTAAAATATAGGACCATTTTTGGGCCTGTAAGTTAGTTCCCGCTTTTTTGGTTCCATCTAAAGAATTTAGCCTTAGGTCTGTCTATATCACACCCAGCGCGACCCCTGAGGAGGAACGGTTCTGGCAAGCCGACCGAAACAGCTGTCGGGTTTTCTTTGCCACGGTGGCTATTGCCAGATGGCGGAGTTCCACCTTTTTTAGCTTATTGCAATATATTGAGCTGATGCGCTCGGGGGGTTGTTATTACTTCTTTTTTTTTTTTTCCTACTTCTTCTTCATCTTTTTCTTCTTCTTCTTCTTCTTCTTCTTCTTCTTCTTCTTTTTCTTCTCCCTTCCTTCCCTTCGTTCTCGTCGTCTTAATTGGCTTTGAGTGTTCACAATTGACATTTGTCATTGCATGGAGATTTTTCTTCTCTACTGCGACAAACACATAGATAACCGATGGGGATTCACCCTCTTAGAGTGACTATGTTCATGCTCACCTAGCTTTCATGTACACTTTCGGTCATCACTTTCGGTCATCACTCTTGTTTAGCTTTTTACTTCTCTCCTCTTCTTTGTTCGTCTCATTTCTTTCTAGTCTATTCCCTTTTTGCGTGGTGGTGCTTTGTTACTGAGGGCGCGTTAGTCCTCTCAGGATGTATCGACGACCAGTGTGTCACTTCTGTCAGTTACCAGGGCACTTCATACGTGAATGCCCTTTTCAAAATTTGTCGAACGGTGCTGAGATGACTGTTAATATTCGCAACGATATGCCGGGTTCTTCAAACGCTTCTTCATCTTCAAACGGGGGTATTCTTCCAGCACCGGCGCAAGCAGCGAGTACATCGAATGTTATCGTTCCTTATCAAGTTCCGCAGAATAGGAGAAATGGTGCTACGAACGACTATTCCAACGGAGGTGGTTACTCTAACGGAAACGGTTAGAACAATGGAGGCGGTAACTTTAATGGCGGTGGTAATTACAATGGCGGTTACAACAACGGCCAGCGGTATTCAAGGCCTTGGAATGGAGGGTATAGGGATCGTGACAAGGAGGAGAAGTTCGACAAAATCTATGGTTTGCTACACGAGCAGGCTGAGGAAAGAGAGCAGCGTAAGCAGGAGGCAGTAAGGTTATCAACTTTAGAAGAAGAGAAGAAAAGATTGTAGGCAGACGAGGAGAAACGTGCGGAGGTTAAGAAAGAGAGGGAGTTACAGGAGGTTAAATTATGACAGATCGTCAGGTCGAGTATAAAGGTCGTTTGTGAATCGGCGTTGGGAAGAAAAGTTGATCTTCCTGGTGATGAAGAGTCCGAGTTAAGCAAGTTGAGGAAGGAGCTTGACGACTTGAAGACAAAGTGCACTGGGAATACGAGTTCTTCCAACCTCGAATCTCCACGACAAGAGAAGGAGGCTTTACAAAGAGCACAAGATCAGGGATCGGAAGAGCAACGATTGCGCCGTGAAATCGATGACTTGAAAGCTAAAGCTGGTGGCGTGCAACAGGAGAAGAACGATGATCTCGTTGCTTTACGGATGCAAGTTGTTGAGTTGAGCGGATTCCGGAAGGCGCTGGATGAAAAGAACGCTGAATTGATTAGCCTGAAGGCTGAAAACTGTCACATCCACAATGAATTCAAGGATTTGCGAAATGAGGTTTTACACCTTCGTAACAAAGGCAAGCGGGGTAGCGTGGCGGTCACTGAGAGGAGCCCACCTGATGAGCCTTCGCGTGGCAAGGTAAAAACAAGCGAAGCCATGTACACCCCGAAGGATCTTGAAGGGTTGCATAAGGCGTATAAGGAGGCTCTGGTGCAGAAGGAGTTGGCCCTACGCGAAGCTGAGATGTTGAAGGAGCGTATTGTCAGGATGGGGGCTTCTAGGTATCGACTGTCTGCTCGAAAATCCGTTTTCAGGAAGACGACTCCGAGAAGTTTGAAAACAACGTTGAATGCTGTGGAGATCAAATCTGACGGTGAGAAGGATGTGCAGGATGATGGCGAGGCCAAGGCGAAAGGTCGCACTACTGGTGGCGTAGCCCATGATATGGAGGAAGAGATGCTCAAGAGATTCAAGGAGAGGAGAATGAAGGAAGTCCGCGGGGGGAAGAAGGCTGATCTCGAAAAAATGTGTGTGGAGGAGGAGATTACGTATATCAAGTTGATCAGGCAAAGACTGATATCGTCGAGATCCGTGCGCGACGAGACTATGATGAATGGCTGAAGACGAAGGAGATTCCTGATGATGACGATCAGAATCACGGTTATGCTACTTCTACGAAAGAGATTAACAATGAGTGAGGAGGCGACCTGAGCGTGTCACACTTGTGGAGTTTGGCATTGTTTTGTCGTGATTATTGGGGTTCGCTGCCTACTGTAGAGGTAACTTATATTTTTCGTCTTGTTGTTATTCTTCTAATTATTTCTGGTGAAATTCGATGGGGTAACAAATTTCGTAGTCTATTGTCTCTTCTTGTTAACAATAATTATGACTTTCACCTGTGTCCTGGTCCAGTAGTGTACGTCCTTTTCTTTCCTTGGCATCGTCATACGTATATTGGTTGCACTTCTCGTTCTGTAGGTATTAAATGGAAGGAGCATATAGCTTCGACATTGGGATTAGAAAAGTTTCGGACTAATCGAAAATTGTATCGTTGGTTAAGGCGGGTGAGTCTGAATTGCTATGTTGCAATTCCTATCTTCACGTCCCCTGAACAGGATTTACTGAAATCTGAGAGTTTCTTTATCCGGTCCTTTGATCCTTCCTTGAATTCTTCATCCAAACGTAGGCACTGTAGGCGTAGGTGTCGTCCTGGTAAGAAAGAACGTCATCATTTTCAGTTGCAGAAAGGGTTGCTTAATTTGTCTTTTTTTTCACCATCAGTACCTTCTCATCCCACTCCTATCACCAATATACCATCTACTTATCGTTCTCTGCCCCCTATCACTCCTCATTCTCCCTTACCCCTTAATAATATTTATCTGACTCTTCGTCTACCTTCTCTTGATTTTACCTCCATTAGTCTCATTTCGTTACTTCAGAAATCTTTCGATGTTCACCTCCCCACCCCCTTCTCTATTAACATTACCTCTGGCTCCATTCTTTCTGACAACTGGAAGCTTGTCAAATGTCTTTTCGACTCGTCTGTTATCTCTTCCAAGAATCTCCCAATCAGTCTGCTAAAAAACTGTCGAGAATGATTCAAAAAGGATGTTGTAATCACTGTTCATAAGCTTTGCCGTTTTTGTTCCCGTTCCCTATCAATTAAGAACAACCTAATTCTTTTTCTAAGTAAGCCGGCCTCCAGAATTGCTTTACGTAGTTGGGATTTAGATCGTTTTATTGTTGCTTATGATGGTACCCGGTCCGTCTCATGCTCTAAGTCTCGGTCTACTCTGAAGCTCATTCTTTCGCAGACATGTAGAAGAAAGTTTAATTTGTGTCTGTCTGCTCGATTAGTTGTCAGAATTAAGTTTGACGATGGATTGATTAAAGAGAAAATTCGTGATGCGTGTAAAAAAGTGATCCGTAGTATTAATTTTCCCACTGCTTATTCCGAATTGGTTTGCTGTCGATTTAGACTGGTTTGGACAAAGAATAAATCGGTAGGTGATCTTGTGTATAACTATCGTATTCATGCTTGTCACACGGAGGCAGTGTATGGCTGCGCAGGATTGAACGATTGTTTTCCTCGTAAGGACGACCATGTCTCCTTTCGTTTTAGTGAGGTTGACTTTGTTCCTGTTTCTCTTTGTAATTCTAAGAATATCGTCTCCCCTAACTATACTGTTAATGAACTAAGTCTCCGTAGTCAGATTAGCTCTTCACTGTCGCAATTCTTTGATAAGGAAGTGACCATTTCTACTTCTGCTCTTACTGATTGCTTTCGTGACACTTCCACTTCCTCCACATCTCATTTTTCTTCAGATCTGGTCTTGCAATGGAAAGGAAAGTTTTATGGATTGGTCTTGTCCCCGCTCGATCACAATATGGGGGACACATACGCTTGCTGTCCTGTTATCTATGAGGGTGGGATGCACAAGTTGTTTGTCGATAATGAAGGGTTGTTGAGTGTTGACGATGACGAAGGGAAAGTTTTGTCTAATTGTACGAGAGATTACAAGGGTACCAAGTTGACGAAGTTATCGCCGTGGGTAAATAGGGGCAAGCTATAACGTTCCTATGTATTACCTAAACATAAGGATGTTAGTAAATGACGTCCAATTTGTCCTTCCTGGTCGGAGCCAACGAGGAAAGCCGCCCGTATTACTTCAGCGTGTGTCAATGAAATGATTAGAAAAATTCCGCAGATTAGTTATTTTAATCTTAGTAGTACGCATACGTTACCTACGTTCCTTAAGCAAGTTAATAAGAGTGTTGACCAATGCGAGAAAATACTTGGGCATAGTTACGACGTGAAGGAGATGTTTTGTCGGCTTCCGCATCCAACAATAATTTCTGTCGTTGAGTGGGCAATCAGTTTATTTGAAGAGAAGGGTTTTTTCAAGTTCTTGTATTATGCCCGTCAGAAACGGGTGCGGTTGTGTCGAATTGCCATCAGCGAAGTAGGTTGTAAATCCATTAGGTTTTCATTGTTAATTCGCTTTATTACCTATGATTTGAATAATACATACAGTATGGCAATGGGCAGAGTGGTCAGCCAGGTGTTAGGAATTCCTATCAGCAAATAATCCAGTCCGGCTCTTGTGTGCCTTATGTCCATGCATAATGAGTATGTTTTTCTTCGAAGCTTGGGGAGTGATACTAAGTTGCTAAGAGGATGTAGAATGATCGATGATGTTTCCTTGTTTATGAGGATTCGGGTTGGTGACGAGAAGTTTGTGTTGAAAGTCGAGTCAATGTTTTATAAATTTGAATCGCAATGTTACGACAGGCACTTGGTTTTGGAACGGACAAGTCAGTCGAACGAGTGGCCTTATTTGGGTTTTAGGGTGCTTATTGGTAAGCAACCGGCGAAGGTTTACTGTTAAGCCCTCCATAAGAATCAGGATTGTCTGCTCAGGGGAGCGGGATTGGAGTTTCAAAATCTACAGGATTTTAATTCTTTTTCTAGTAAGGAACAAAAGTTTGTTGTGATTTCTTCTTTTCTCCACAGAGCGTATTCTATGGGCACTTTACCAGGGACTGAAGCAGGGTTTGTCCTTAGTCTGAAGGTTGAACTGCGCAGCAGAAATTTTTCGGGCTTATATTTTGATCAGGTTCTTATCACTTTAATAATAAGATCGGAGGGGTTTGGGCCCCTTGGGTCCGCAACCTCACTCGTTGGAGGAATTGGTAACCTATAGGACCATTTTTAAGCCAGTAGGTTAGTTCCCGCTTTTTCGGTTCCATATAAAAATTTAGCCTTAGTCTAGGAATATAAGTACTTCCCGTAGGTCTGTCTATATCACACCCAGAGCGACCCCTGAGAAGGACCAGTTCTTGCAAGCCGGCCGAAACAGCTGTCGGGTTTTCTTTGCCGCAGTGGCTCTTGCCAGATTGCGGAGTTCCGCCTTTTTTAGCTTATTGCAATATATTGAGCTGATGCGCTCGCGGGGTTGTTACTTCTTCTTCTTTTTCTTCTACTTCTTCTTCTTCTTCTTCTTCTTCTCTCTTGCTTCCCTTCGTTCTCGTCGTCTCAATTGGCTTTGAGTGTTCACACTTGGCATTTGTCATTGCATGAAGATTTTCCTTCTCTACTACCTCCCAGGGCTTCGCCGAAGATTACACTTATTTTTCTTCTTTTTTTTCTTTGGGAACTTAGTCGTTTTTAGGGTCCTCGTCCTCTTAACCCTCCTCAGGGCTTCTCCAAAGATTACACTTATTTTTCTTCTTTTTTTTTCCTTGGAAACTTAGTCGTTTTTGTGAGTTGACCACCTACTTAACCTCCCAGGGCTTCGCCGAAGATTATACTTATTTTTCTTTTTTTTTTTCTTTGGAAACTTAGTCGTTTTTAGGGTCCCCGTCCTTTTAATCATCCTAGGGCTTCGCCGAAGATTACACTTATTTTACTTCTTTTTTTTCTTTGGGAACCTAGTCGTTTTTAGGATCCTCTTCCTCTTAACCCTTCTCAGGGCATCACCGAAGATGACACTTATTTTTTTTCTTTTTTTTCCTTGGGAACTTAGTTGTTTTTGTGGGTTGACCACCCACTCAACTTCCCAAGGCTTCGCTAAAGATTACACTTATTATTATTAATTTTTTTTTTTGGGAACTTAGTCATTTTTAGAGTCCTCGTCCTCTTAACCCTCCTCAGGGCTTTGCCGAAGATTACACTTATTTTTCTTCTTTTTTTTCTTTGGGAATGTAGTCGCTTTTAGGGTCCTCGTCCTCTTAACCCTCCTCGGGGCTTCGCTGAAGATTACACTTATTTTTGTTCTTTTTTTTCCTTAGGACCTTAGTCGTTTTTATGGGTTGACCACCCACTCAACCTCCCAGGGCTTCGCCAAAGATTGCACTTATTTTTCTTTTTTTTTTCTTTGGAAACTTAGTCGTTTTTAGGGTCCTCGTCCTTTCAATCCTCCCCAGGGCTTCGCCGAATATTACACTTATTTTTCTTCTTTTTTTTCTTTTGAAACTTAGTCGTTTTTATGGTCCTCCTCCTCTTAACCCTCCCCGGGCTTCGCCGAAGATTACACTTATTTTTTTTTTTTTTTTTCTTTGCGAACTTTGTCATTTTTTTTGGTTGACCACCCACTCAAACTCCTTAGGGCTTCACCGAAGATTACAATTATTTTTCTTCTTTTTTTTCTTTGGAAATTTTGTGTTTTATAGAGTCCTCATCCTCTTAACCCTCTCAGGGGTTCGCCCAAGATTACACTTATTTTTCCTCTTTTTTTTTTGTTTGGAAACTTGTTAGTTTTTAGGTTCCTCGTCCTCTTAACCCTCTACGGACTTCGCCGAAGATTACACTTATTTTTATTTTTATTTTTTCCTTGGGAACTTAGTTGTTTTTGTGGGTTGACCACCCACTCAACCTCCCTTGGGCTTCGCCGAAGATAACATTTTTTATTTTTATTTTTTTTCCTTTGAAAACTTAGTCGTTTTTAAGGTCCTACCCCTCTAAACCTTCCCAGGGTTTCATCGAAGATTATAGTTATTTTTATTCTTTTTTTTCTTTGTGAACTTTGTCGTTTTTGTGGGTTGACCACCCACTCAACCTCCTTAGGGCTTCGTCGAAGATTACACTTATTTTTCTTCTTTTTTTTCCTTGGAAACTTAGTCGTTTTTAGAGTCCTCGTCCTCTTAAGCCTCCAGGGCTTTGCCGAAGATACCACTTATTTTTCTTCTTTTTTTTCTTTCAAAACTTGGTCGTTTTTAAGGTCCTCGTCCTCTTAACCCTCCTCAGGCCTTCGCCAAAGATTACACTTATTTTTCTTCTTTTTTTTCTTTGAAAATTTTATCGTTTTTAGGGTCCTCGTCTTTTTAATCCTGCTAGGGCTTCGCCGAAGATTACACTTATGTTTCTTCTTTTTTTTCTTTGGGAACCTAGTCGTTTTTAGGATCCTCGTCCTCTTAACCCTCCTTAGGGCTTCGTCGAAGATTACACTTATTTTTCTTCCTTTTTTTCCTTGGAAACTTAGTTGTCTTTGTGGGTTGACCACCCACTCAACCTCCCAGGGCTTCGCCGAAGATTACACTTATTTTTCTTTTTTTTTGGCTTTGGAAACTTAGTCATTTTTAGGGTCCTCGTCCTCTTAATCCTCCCCACGGCTTCACCGAAGATTCCACTTATTTTTCGTTTTTTTGTTTTTTTTTGAACTTAGTCGTTTTTAGGTTCCTCCTCGTGTTGACCCTTCCAGGGCTTCGCCGAAGATTACACTTATTTTTCTTCTTGTCAGGGTCATCAGCCCGTACGTACCGAGGTCCCCGAGCAGACCTCCGTACTTTCGGGCGTTCGGGGTCCCGTACCGGGTCCGAACCCAACGGCGTTTAGCCCCCGCCAAAAATTGTTTCGGGGCCTGAAAATATTTTTTTTTCTCTGAATTTATTTTTGTAAGTTTTCTATGACGTGCGGAATATGCCTGTAAATTTTGAACTCATTTGGCGAATCCAAATAAGAATGAAAAATCGCCAAAGATGGCGGTCTCAAAACGTGCTCGCGCACGAATTTTTTCACTTTTTACTTTTTGTTTTCACTTCAGTTTGGGGTTTGAACAGTTTTATTATTTTTTTGAAACTTTTTTAGTGGGTTTTATATTATGTGAAGTACATATGTGTAAATTTTTATGGCATTTAGCTATGCCAAAAAAAAAAAAAAAAAATCGCCAAAGATGGCGGTATCAAAAACATGCTCGCACACTCACGAAATTTAATTCTTTTTTTATTTTTATTTATTTTTATTATTAGTATTTATTTTTCTTATTTCGTTTGTATTTCAAATTTGGTAAGGAATTCGGATGTAATGCTTCAGCAAATCTGGTTTAATTTATTTTTCTCCATAACATATCTTTTTTTCAGATTTTTTGATGACTTTTATTTTTTTATTATTATTATTTTTTTGGGTCCGCGTTCGGCCCGAACGGCCGAACGCATCCTTAAGGGATCCCATACGTTCGGGTGTTCGGGCTTGGGCATTCGGCCCGTCCCGAACGCCGGTTACCCTGCTTCTTTTTTTTCTTTGCAAACGTTATCGTTTTTGTGGGTTGACCACCCACTCAACCTCCTTAGGATTTCGCCGAAGATTACCTTTTTTTTTTTTTTTTTTTTTTAGGGGAACTTAGTTGTTTTTAGGGTCCTCGTCCTCTTAATACTCTCAGGGCTTCGTCGAAGATTACACTTATTTTTCTTCTTTTTTTTCTTTGGGAACTTCGTTGTTTTCAGGGTCCTCGTCCTCTTAACCCTCCTCAGGACTTCGCCGAAGATTACACTTATTTTTCTTCTTTTTTTTCCTTGGAAACTTAGTCGTTTTTGTGGGTTGACCACTCACTCAACCTCCCCGGGGCTTCGCCGAATATTACGCTTATTTTTCTTGTTTTTTTTCTTTGGAAACTTAGTCGTTTTTAGGGTCCTCGTCCTCTTAATCCGGGCTTCGCCGAAGATTACACTTATTTTCTTCTTTTTTTTCTTTGGGAACTTTGTCGTTTTTAGGGTCCTCATCCTCTTAACCCTCCCAGGGCTTCGTTGAAGATTACACTTATTTTTCTTCTTTTTTTCTTTGGGAACTTAGTCGTTTTTAGGGTCCTAATCCTCTTAACCCTTCGCAGGGCTTTGCCAAAGATTACACTTTTTTTTTTTTTTTTTTTTTTTGGGAACGTAATCGTTTTTAGGGGGGACTCCCACCCAGTAACCCTCCCCAAAGCTTCGCCGAAGATTACACTTATTTTTCTTTTTTTTGTTCTTCGGGAACTGAGTCATTCTAAAGAGGCCTTCCACCTACCAACCCTCCCTTAGGTTTCGTCGAGGATTGCACTTATTTTGCTTCTTTTTATTCTAGTGGAATATAGCTGTTTTTTAGGGGTCTCCCACCTATCAACCCTCTCCAAGGCTTTGCCGAAGATTACACTTATTTTTCTTCTTTTTTTGTTTTGGGAACTTAGCCGTTTTTATGGGTCCTCTCACCCAACAAGCCTTCTAGGGCTTCGTCGAAGATGACGCTTATTTTTCTTCTTTTTCTTCTTCGGGAACTAGGCCGTTTTTAAGGGACTCTCCCATACAGCAACCCTCCTCTAGGCTTCGCAGAAGATTACACTTTTTTTTTCTTTTTCTTTTGGTTGGAAACCTAGTTGTTTTTAAGGGTCTGCCGCCCACTAATCATCGCCAATGCTTCATCGAAGATGACGCTTCTTTTGCATTTTTTTTTTTCCCTTCGGTAACATATATATATATATATATATATATATATATATATCGCCACAAATAGAAATGCTCGGTAAACCGTAGGCAGAGAGAGAGAAGAGGACAACAAAAGAGGGGCTGTGACAAACTGTTTCGTCGGAGTTTCACCGACTTATATATATATATATATATACATATATATATGTATATATATATATATATATATATTTTTTTTTACTTAATTGTTTTTTGGGGTCTTTGACCGACTAACCCTTTCCAACGCTCCTCACCCTATCCAACATTCTCAACTCACTTAAGGGGGTCGATTTGCAACACTTACTGCATGCAAAACAAACAAAAAATATGATGATGTATCTTTGAATATGCCTGTGGAAGATTCAGTTAGATTTTCCCCGAGATTAAGGGCGACTGTACAGTTGTCAGCACCCCTCATTTTCGGCAAGGGTCTCACTACATTAGTTACCAATGTCTTTCCAACGTGTCATAACGCGTTGTTTTTTTTTTCAGATTTAATGAAAAAATATTCCCCTCCTCGTTGTCAAGCACAGGGTTGTCATGCGGGGATCCCCGGGGCCCAAGCCGGGGTACGGGTTTCACCCCCGGACCCCCGCCGCGGGGCTACCCGACCCCTGCCCCCGCCAAAACACCCTCGTCCCTGCCCCAACCCCGC
>BFEA01000192.1:1682208-1698295 GCA_003427395.1 Chara braunii
CAGCTACCCCGGTCCCACGAGTGGTGGGTGTGGCCCCGGGGGGGGTCCGGGGTGGGGCATAAAACCCCATTTTTGGGGCTTAGCCCATATGGTGCGTGCTCTCGCTGCGCACCCCCCACTATTTTTTTTAATTTTTTTTTGAATTTTTTTTGAATTTTCTTTTGGGGAAGGGGGTCTGGAGCCGGGGTTGGGGGTGCCCACCCCCGGACCCCCGCTGGGGCCCCGGGGCCGGGGCTCGACAACCCTGGTCAAGCATGTGAAACACCGTTCGGACATGCTTGAAGGTGGGTTTTTCAGCTGGGAAAGGTATTGTCGGTTTAAATGACTTTTGTGAAATTAGTCTGCTCTCACCTAATGTGAAGGGAAAAAAAAAATTCGGGGCGGGTGTGTCTTAAGCGAAGGGGGGAAAACAACCAAAACCCTTTTCATTACCAACACCACTGGCCCAAATTATAATAATTTCAAAGAGGTGGGAGGGGGGGGTCGGTTCGCGCCATAAATTTTCTCTAATACTTACCGCATACACAACAAACAAAAATATGACAACGTATCTTTCCATATGTATCTGTGGAAGATTTATTCAGATTTTTCATGTTTGGTAACTTGTGGCGCAAGGCCCTGAGATAAGGGGCGGCTGTACAATTGTCAATACCCCTCACTTTCGGCAAAGATCTGGCTACACTACTCACCAAAGTCTTTCCAGCGCGTCGTAACCCGTTTTTTTTTTTCTTTTTTCCAGATCTGATGAAAGAATATTCCCAACCTCGTTGTTTCCCAACTGAACGTTATGTCAAGCCTGTGAAACACTCTTCCGACATGCTTGAAGGCGGGTTTTTCAATTGGGAAAGGAGTTTTGTGAACTTAATCTACTATCACCCAATGTGAAAAAAAAAAAAAGAATAGCGCGGGTGAGCCTGAAGCGAAGGGGGGAAAAAAACCAAAATCGTCTTCATTACTAACCCAATTGGCCCAACTTCAGAACTGATGTCCAAGTTTAGTAGGTGAGCAACAAAAGTTTAATGCCTAGAAAAAAAAAAAAAAAAAAAAACCATAAGTGTTATCTCCTCTTGAGGGTATCTCTCCGATGGACCCGGGAGATCAGACCCCCCACACAAGAAGTGGGTCCACTGTTCAGTATGTGAGCAATAAAACCTTAATGCCGAGCAAAAAAAAAACAAAACAAAAGGCAAAAGGGGTTAAATATTGGTTAGGCTAGACAACTTGCAGATTTTGTTTTGGCAAAGTGAACCAAACAAGTGTTGCGAAGTAAAACAACCCACATTATGAAAGTCAAATAATGCTCTATCCCCAAAAAAGAAAGGTCAAACAACAGCTCATGACATATCACTCAGCAGCGGGAATCATGAGCTTCGACTGTAGCAACGGCAGTTCCACCTGTCTGAATTGTCCCGCTTTCCATTGCGGATACATATATTGAGAAATAAAAAAGCACTGGCTCACACAACTATCCACCCCAGTGCACTGCAGAGAGAGAGAGAGGTTGTTGTGGGGCATGCAGAAAAGATGTGTGCACGATACAGAGAGAGAAAGAGAGAGAGAGAGAGAGAGAGAGAGAGAGAGAGAGAGAGAGAGAGAGAGAGAGAGAGAGAGAGAGAGAGAGNAGAGAGAGAAAGAGAGAGAGAGAGAGAGAGAGAGAGAGAGAGAGAGAGAGAGAGAGAGAGAGAGAGAGAGAGAGAGAAAGAGAGGAAAGAGAGAGAGAGAGAGAAAAAAAAAACTCATGTGTGGCGCTTCAGAGAGGTTAGTGGGTGGGAGACCTAAAAAACACGGCTAAGTTCCCGAAGAAGAAAAAGAAAAAAAAGAAGTGTATTCTTCGGCGAAACCCTGGGGAGGGTTAGCGGGTGGCAGACCCCCTAAAAACGACTAAGTTCCCAAAGAAAAAAATAAGAAAAATAAGTGTAATCTTCGGCGAATCCCTGGGGAGGGTTGGTGGGTGGCAAACCCCCTAAAAACGGTTGAGTTCCCGAAAAAGAAAAAGAAGAAAAACAAGTGTAATCTTCGGCGAAGCCTTGGGGAGGGTTGGTGGGTGGGAGACTCCCTAAGAACGACTAAGTTCCCGAGGAAAAAAAAAAAAGAAAAATAAGTGTAATCTTCGACGATGCCCTAAGGAGGGTTGGTGGGTGGCAAACCCCCTAAGAACGACTAAGTTCCGAAAGAAGAAAAAAAATAAAAAAAAGTGTAACGGCTAAGTTCCCTAAGAAAAGGCGGAGCGTTGGTGGGTGGCAGACCCCCTAGAAACGGCGAAGTTCCGAAAGGAAAAAAAGAAGAAAAATAAGTGTAGTCTTTGGCGAAGCCTTGGGGAGGGTTGATGGGTGGTAGACCCCTTAAAAACGGTAACTTCCCGAAGAAAAAAAAAAAAAAAAAAAAGTGTAATCTTTGGCGAAGCTGTGGGGAAGGTTAATAGGTGGGAGGCCCTACAAAACCCACAAGTGGTTAACGACCTACTGAAATTTCAGAATGAAAGATTCTGAAGTCTGTTAGCAGAGGTATGAAATCGTTGAAATGACATGAAGATATTTCAGCTCATTTCACGAGATTCAGGTGGTTTGAAAGTCAAATTTTAGGTTTTTTTTTTTGTTTTTTTTTCGCATGTTTTTGTTTTGGTTCAACCGTCAACGTTGTTGTGTGCCACTTCTAGTCATTTCAGGAGTTTCGGGAAGGAAACATGAAACCTCTTAAATGACCTGAAGTGGCTGAAGCTTCTGAAAGTGGTTTCAGATCCTCCCTTCCAAATTTTTGAATTGGGGCATCTGAAACCGTTTTCAGATTCTTCAACCACTTCATGTTATTTCAGGAGTTTCAGGCGGGGAGACCTGAAACCTTTGAAATGTCTTGAAGTAGTTCTGAAACCGTTTTCAAATTTCCAGCCACTTCAAGTCATTTCAGGAGTTTCGGGTGGGGAAATCTGAAACCTCCGAAATGATATAAAGTGGTTGAAGCTTGTGAAAGCGGTTTCAGGTCTCCCTGTCCAAATGCTTGGATGAGGGGACCTGAAACTGCTTTCAGATTTTCAACCACTTCAGATCATTTCAGGAATTTCAGATAGAGAGTCCTGAAACCTCTGAAATGATCTGAAGTGGTTGAAGCTTCTGAAAGTGGTTTCAGGTCCCCCCATCGAAATGGTTGGATGGGGCATCTGAAACCGCTTTCAGATTTTCAGCCACTTCATATCATTTCAGGAGTTTCAGGTGGGGAGACCTGAAACCTCTGAAATGATATGAAGTGGTTGAAGCTTCTGAAAGCAGTTTCAGGTTCCCCTTCTGAAAGCTTGGATGGGGGGACCTGAAACTACTTTCAGAAGCTTCAACCACTTCATATCATTTCATGAGTTTCAGATGGAGAGACATGAAACCTCTGAAATGATTTGAAGTGACTGAAGGTTCTAAAAGTGGTTTCATGTCCCGTTGTCCAAATGGTTGGATGGGGGTACGTGAAACCGTTTTCACATTTTCAGCCACTTCAAATCATTTCAGAAGTTTCAGGTGGGGAGACATGAAACCTCTTAAATGATATGAAGTGGCTAAAGATACTGAAAGCAGTTTCAGGTCCCCCCGTCCAAATGCTTGGATGGGAGGACATGAAACCGCTTTCAGAAGCTTCAGCCACTTCATATTATTTCAGGAGTTTCAAATAGGGAGACCTGAAACCTAACCTCTGAAATGATTTGAAGTGGCTGAAGCTTCTGAAACGGTTTCAGATGCCCCCATCCAACCATTTGGATAAAGCATCTGAAACCGCTTTCAAATTTTCAGCGACCTTAGATCATTTCAGGAGTTTAAGGTGGGGAGACCTTAAACCTTTGAAATGATTTGAAGTGGTTGAAGCTTCTGAAAGAGGTTTCTGGTCCCTGGATGGGGGGACCTGAAACCGCTTTAAGATTTTCAGCCACTTCAGATCATTTCATGAATTTCAGATGGAGAGACCTCAAACCTCTGAAATGATCTGAAGTGGCTGAAGCTTCTGAAAGCGGTTTCCGATTCCCCCGTCCAAATGCTTGAATGGGCATACTATGGGGAGCTGAAAAAAGACCTGAAAATATTACAAGTTGTTAACCTTCTCTCACAAAAACGGCTAAGTTCCCGTACAAGAAAAAAAAGAAAATAATTGTAATCTTCAACATAGCCCTCAGGAGGGTTGAAAGGTGGGAGACCTCCCGAAAACGGCTAAATTTCCGAGGAAGAAAAAAAAGAAAAATAAGTGTAATCTTCGGCGAAGCCCTCGGGAAGGTTAGTGGGTGAGAGACCTAAAAAACACGGCTATAGTCCCGAAGAAGAAAAAGAAGAAAAAAAAGTGTATTCTTTGGCGAAACCCTGCGACGGGTTGGCGGGTGGCAGACCCCCTAAAAGCGACTAAGTCCCCAAAGAAGAAAAATAAGAAAAATAAGTGTGAACTTCAGCGAAGCCTTGAGGAATGTTAGTAGGCGGGAGGCCCCAAAAAAACGGTTAAGTTCCCAAAGAAGAAAAAGAAGATAGAGAAGTGTAATCTTCGACGAAGCCCTGGGGAGGTTGGTGGGTGTCAAACCACCTAAAAACGGTCCAGTTCCCCAAGAATAAAAAGAAAAAAAAATTCTAATCTTCGGCGAAGCCTTGGGCAGGGTTGGTGGGTGGGAAACCTTTAAGAACGGCTGAGTTCCCAAGGAAGAAAAGAAAGAAAAATAAGTGTAATCTTCGGCGAAGCCCTGGGAGCGTTGGTGGGTGGCAGACCCCGTAAAAACGGCTAAGTTCCTGAAGAAGAAAAATAAGAAAAATAAGTGTAATCTTCGGCAAAGTCGTAGGGAGGTTGGTGGGTGACAGACCCTCTTAGAACAACCAAGTTCTCGAGGAAGAAAAAAAAGAAAAATAAGTGTAATCTTCGGCGAAGCCCTGGGAGGGCTGGTGGGTGGGAAACCCACTAAAAACGACTACGTTCCCAAATAAAAAAAAGAAGAAAAATAAGTGTAATCCTCGGTGAAGCCCTTGGAGGGTTGGTGGGTGGCAGACGCCCTAAAAGCAACTGAGTTCCCAAAGAAAAAAAAGAAAAAAAATAAGTGTAATCTTCGGCGAAGCCTTGGGACGGTTGGTGGGTGGCAGACCCCCTAAAAACGGTTATCTTCCCGAAGAATAAAAAGAAGAAAAATAAGTGTAATCTTCGGCGAAACCTTAGGGAGGGTTTGTGGGTGGCAGAGCCCCTAAAAACGGTAACTTTCCGAAGAAGAAAAAAAAGAAAAATAAGTGTAATCTTCGGCGAAGCCGTAGGAAGAGTTTGTAGGTGGAGGCCCCACAAAAACGGCTGAGTTCCTGTAGAAGAAAAAAAAGACAATAAGTGTAATTTTCGACGAAGTCCTCGGAAGGGTTGATGGGTGGGAGACCCCCCGAAAACGACTAAATTCCCGAGGAAGAAAAACAAGAACAATAAGTGTAATTTTCGGCGAAGCGTTGGGAAGGGTTAAGAGGACGAGGACCCTAAAAACGGCGAAGTTCCCAAAGAAAAAAAAGAAGAAAAATAAGTGTAATCTTCGGCGAAGCCTTGGGGAGGGTTGGGTGGCAGACCCCCTAAAAACGGTTAACTTCCCGAAGAAAAAAAAGAAGAAAAATAAGTGTAATCTGCAGCGAAGTCGTGGGGAGGGTTAGTAGGTGGGAGGCCCTACAAAAACGGTTCAGTTCCCGTAGGACAAAAAAAAGAAAATAAGTGTAATCTTCGACGAAGTTCTTGGGAGGGTTGATGGGTGGGCGACCCCCTGAAAACGGCTAAATTCCCGAGGAAGAAAAAAAAGAAAAATAAGTATAATCTTCGGCGGAGCCCTCGGGAAGGTTAATGGGTGGGAGACCTAAGAACCACAACTAAGTTCCCGGAGAAGAAAAAGAAGAAAAAGAAGTGAAGTGTAAAACCCTGGGGAGGGTTGGCGGGTGACAGACCCCCTAAAAATGGCTGAGTTCCAAAAAAAGATAAAAAAGAAAAATAAGTGTAAACTTCGGCGAAGCCTTGGGGAGGGTTGGTAGTTGGGAGACCCCGAAAAAACGGCTAAGCTCCAAAAGAAGAAAAAGAAGAAAAAGAAGAAAAAGAAGTGTGATCTTCGGTGAAGCTCTGGGAGGGTTGGTGGATGGCAGACCCCCTAAAAACGACTAAGTTCCCAAAGAAGAAAAAAAAGAAAAATAAGTGTAATCTTCGGCTAAGCCCTGGGAGGATTGCTGGGTGGAAGACCCCCTAAAAACGGTTGAGTTCCCAAAGAAGAAAAAGAAGAAAAACAAGTGTAATCTTCAGCGAAGCCTTGGGAAGGGTTGGTGGGTGGGAGACCCCCTAAGAACGACTAAGTTCCTGATGAAGAAAAATGAGAAAAATAAGTGTAATCTTCGGCGGTGCCCTGAGGAGTGTTGGTGGGTGACAACCCCCCAAAGAACGGCTAAGTTCTGAAAGAAAAAAAAAAAGGAAAAAAAGTGTAATGGCTAAGTTCCCGAAGAAGGAAAAAAAGAGAAAGAAGTGTAATCTTCGGCGAAGCCCTGGAGAGTGATTTTCGACCGCTTAGAATGACTAAGTTTTCGAAGAAGAAAAAAAAGTGTGAATTTCGACGAAACCGTAAGGAGGTTGATAAGTGACCTAGTTCTTAAAAAACAAAGAAAAAAAAAGTGTTATCTTCGGCGAAGTCCTAGGGGAATGTGACGAGTGAACCCCATAAAAATGACCATGTCTTTGAAGAAGAAATAGAAGAAAAATAAGTGTAATCCTCGGCGAAGCCCTGAGAGGGTTGGTAGGTGTCAGACCCCCTAAAAACTACAAAGTTTCTGAAGAAGAAAAAAAAAAAAAAGTGTAATCTTCGGCGAAGCCCTGGGAGGGTTGTTAGGTTGCAAACGCCTTAAAAGAACTGCTAAGCTCCCTGATAAGAAGAAGAAAAATAAAGTGTAATCTTCGTCGGAACTCTGAGAGGGTTGGTGGATGGGAGACCCCCTAAGAACGGCTAAATTCCCGAGGAATAAAAATAAGAAAAATAAGTGTAATCTTCGGCGAAGCCATGGGGAGGGTTGGTGGGTGGCAGACCCGCTAAAAACGGCTAATAAGAAAACGAAGTGCAAAGGCTAATCTTCGGCGACGCCCCAGGGGGGTGATTTTCGATCCCAAGAATCGCTAAGTTTCCGAAGAAGAAAAATAAGTGTGAATTTCGACGAAGCTTTAAGGAAGTTGATAATTGAACGGTCCTAAAAAACGTTAAACTTCCAAAAAAAAAAAAAAAAAAAAAAAGTTTAATTCTCGGAGTGAGGGTGATATCAATCATCACCAATTCGTCAACGAAGGGACACATCAACAATCCTAGTTCTTAAAGAGCAAGCACACTTCATTCATAAAAGACGAACCTTTTAAAACCTTCAGCAAAGAAATAATCAAACTCTTTAGCGAATTCACTAAAAATTCGTTGTGAGTTTCAGTGTACGGTTCGCCGAAGATTTAGAGGCCCATTAACCACGAGTGTAAGTCGTATGCTCGAAGAAGAGAAAAGTTGTTGTGCTTTGTGTTTGTGTATACTCCGTGGTTGAGCTAGATATATTCCATAAGTTTGGGTGGTCTAGCTTTATGCCGTATGTAAGCTGGGTATAAAGGGATAAATCATTGAAAGGCTATGCACTATTGTTTGATAAATTTGACTTTGGGGATGATGAGAGTACTTACCTTTGTGGTTTCCTGCATGTGACTAAGTGAGGCTACTACTTAATCCGAGTTTTGGTTTGATAGGTAGTTGCTTTAGTTGCTCGCCACGTGCTAGAGCCATATGAGTTAGTCTCAATTCTTGCATTTTCTGAGCTAAGTTTTTTTTACTTATGTCAATTTCTGCATTTTTTTGGATCTTTTATTTGTACTTGGTCTTGTATAAATCTTAGTAAGTCACTTTCCCTACGGGAAGCACTATCGAAATTTCCACAAAACCAAGGAGTTAGTCATATTTTGTCTTTTCAGGGTCCCACTTTTCTGACTCTTTGGCTTAGTTAAAATCTGGAACACCTCCCTTTCTAAAGCGGGTGATGCCCAAATTTTTCCTAATTCAGGGAGTTAGACAAAATTACACCTTGAAAAATCAAAGTTATTTTTAGATTATGAATTTAGTCTTGTATGAATTTTGGAATAACACTTTCTTTACAGGAAGCGCTGCCGAAATTTCTACAAATCTAAAGAGTTAGTTAAATTTTGTCTTAATTGAACTCAAGTTTTGTTTTTTGAATTCATATCTGACTTAGTATAAATTTGAGAAGTCTCCCTTTCTAAATGGAGTGCTGCCCAAATTTTTGCTAATTCAAGGAGTTAGACAAAATTTGACTTTAGATGGTTGAAGATTATTTTTGCTTTCTTATTGAGGCTGATATAAATTCTGAAAAGACACTTCTCCTACGGGAAGCGCTGCCGAAATGTTCTTAGTTTAGAGGAGTTAGACTATATTTTGACAGGTGGCAATTCTGGAAAATCCACTCTGTATAGAGGAGATTCTACCAGGGTTTACCTTTCTTTTGGCACTTGCTTAGAGATAGACTTAGGCTAAGTTAATTAGGATGGTTTGAGTGAGATCATGATAAAGGAGGTTATTCTCGATTTGGACTTATAGATCTAGCTTGGGGATTGACCTGTTTTGTGTTACAGGTCCTCTTGATCAATTGATTTAGGACGTGGGCTAGATTCAATTTGATCCTACAAGGATCATCTTCTGTTATCACTGATAACACGTCGATTGTCGATTCGTCGGTTGACGACTCAGCTCCAATTCATCCTCAATACTCAACCTAAAAGGCTTTAGCCCTAGTGATTTTATTGTTTTATTAAGGTTTCACCCAGACTTTTATTGAATGGTCATTTAACAAAGGTACTGAGTATTTAGTTATGGTTGGTTGGACAGGGGCTGGGGCTTGCATGGTTAAAGCGAGGGGTATGAGTATAGAGATTGGTTGAAGTTGACTCTGTGTAGTGCGTGGACTCTTGCTTGACTCTTTGATGTGATTGCAGGTATGTCCTGTGGTTCCGATTTTGGATTGGACTGTCTGCGATCACAAATATATATATGGCTGTGAGGAGTCCCACTATGATTGTGAGAAGTGATCGTCACATACTAATTCCCCTTTATATATATATACATACATATATATATATATATGTGTGTGTACACATGCTGGATGTTTGCGCAGCCTAAGGGGCCCGCGTACTAAGGATTTAATTAGGGGTTGAGATTGGGAAAAGAAGGAAGACCCCCCTATTTGTTTGTATGCTTCTTGAAGAATTCTTAGTCAGACGTTGGTCTTGGGCCTGGATTCGAAGTCCTTGTCCAGAACATCCGAGACCCTAGACTCTGCATTGAAGGGATTACCCCCTATATGGTTGGATGGGGGTACATGAAACCCCTTTCAGAAGCTTCAGCCACTTCAGCGGTTTCAGGTCCCCACCTGAAATTCCTGAAATTACCTGAAGTGGCTGAAAGGGGTTTCAGGTACCCCATCCAAATGGTTGAATGGGGGTACCTAAAACCCCTTTCAGAAGCTTCAGCCACTTCAGCGGTTTCAGGTCCCCAACACGTGAAACTCCTGAAATGACCTGAAGTGGTTGAAAAAACAGGCTGAAAAAAAAAAAAATAAAAAAAATAAAACGTGTCCTCCAAACCACCCGAAACTTCTGAATGACCTGAAGTGTCTTCAGGCCATTTCAGCGGTTTCAGACCACTTCAGAATCTTTCATTCTGAAATTTCAGGTGGTCGTTAACCGCGAGTGAAGTGGCTGAAACTTCTGAAAGGGGTTTCGGGTACCCCCATCCAACCATTTGGATGGGGGTACCTGAAACCCTTTTTAGAAGCTTCAACCACTTCAGGTCACTTCAGGAATTTCAGGTGGGAACCTGAAAACGCTGAAGTGGCTGAAGCTTGTGAAAGGGGTTTCGGGTACCTGCATCCAACCATTTGGTGGAGACCTGAAGCGGTTGAAAGTGGCCTGTAAATAGTGTGTGTTGTTAACCATTTCTCTTTCTATGTTTCTGTGCCTATAGGGGTAGCATGGTAATAGGTCACACACAGATTCAGAAAGAGAAAGAAAGTCAACAGACGGTATGTCTTTTTGTTTGAGTTCTCGGCGGGATTAGAAGCCTAGCTTTGTGTTCGTGCGTCTGTTGAAGGGTCGGCATCATCTTTCGTGCACTATGTTGTGGAAACGAAGCGGCATAATCTTTTGTGACAATTTTTAAGCTTTTTTTGTGAGGTGATATGTCTTGGCGAAGCCTGTTGCATCTGTCGGAATTGACAAATTTTAATTGATAGCCGGTGAACAATGAACATGTTGCCCTCAACACAAAAATCAAATAAAATAGTATCACATCGATGATTTACGTGAATGTGAAACCCTGCATGTTTCTACTTAGCTCTGTTTCGCTGGAGGAGTTGGGAGATGCTTTTTACATTACTTGTGCCTTCTTTCCCCCCCCCCCAAATATTCCCCTTTGAATTACAACAAATCACGCTACTTCAAAGCTTCTTCCGCTTCGTGTTGTGTTCTTTGCGGACGCCTCACGTTTATTAGCATGGTTAGGTAAGCGTTTATGAGCTTTGGTTTTGCTGAAGTAGGTTCCGTTTTGCTATACTAGATTTGTTATTTGTGGAAGAAGGTTTGGTTTCGCTATACTAGCTTCGTTTTTCGGTGAAGTAGGTTTGATTTTCTTGGATGCCTGGTCCTCGTTCTTAGATTGATTTGGTTTTCTGAAATTTTGGTATTTTTATTTCGATAGAAAAAATTGTGGCCCTAGTTCACTACTCGTGTCAAATGCAGGTTCATGCCACTTTTTTGGCACAAGGACGGAGACATACGCAGTGAGCCCAGGCATATCATGCACGAACTGATTGACTGATTGGATTTTGATTGATTGATCAAAATCGAAACTAATCAACCATTTTAATCAATGCATGAACGAACCTGGATCAGGATAGGATAATGTCCACTCGACAAGGTTTGGTAAACAAGAGACAAGGTCGGTCGGAATGATTATGAAAGTGCAGATGCCCCAAGCGTGATGTGCAACTTGACGTGGGGATGTCGAGTTGTGTTCTGACTAGGCTAGTTCTGTCCTTTCAAATGTAAGCGGATTATTTTCAGTTGCATAACGCACTGGTTATATGGCTACAACGAAAAAGGGCTTTCAGTCTATACAGGTTCAGCTATATAGGTGAAGTATTGAAGCTTCTCGTGTTTGTTGTAGGTTTCTTGGCTTGCATATTTTTAGTAGGTAAATTGAGATCTTCAAGAAGCGGTTTGCAGAACAAGTGAGAACTCTTTCATCACTTCTTCGGCCCCCCCTTTCCCCCCTTCTCCTCTCCTCTCCTTTCCCCTTCCCTTGTCTCTTCAGAAACAACAGTCTGCAACTTTTTTTTCAGTTTTTAACTGGGATCCTTTTATTTTTAATAGGTGGAAACCACCTATTGTTATTGTGTCATCAAGATTTCAACTCGTGATCCATTTATAGACAATTATGTGTATACCATTCAGCCGCAGAGAATGGGTACCCTGTCAGCTCCATTTCGTTTTTTCATCCCTTGCACTTGATCAATTACAGAGAGCCTGAAACGTACCTACTTGCTTCCCCCGAACACAACACCAAGTCAATTCTAGTTGTATCTGGCTTGAAAGTTGCATTCAATATGGCATAATGAGAAGGCATTAAGTTGCATTCAATTCTAGCCTGCAGTGAAATGAAGTAAGATTACCACCTCATAACAACCAACTTAGGAGGGAGAGTTGGCCCAAATCGCTGATCTCAATAAAAGAGTTGTGAAGACCCTAGGGTAAGCACCAGCGCCTGAAAGGTTGTACGGGAGTAGAGTGGTGAGGATCAATGCTCTTGGTTTGCAATAATCAAGCTTTTCCCTCAAAACAGTGTGCAGGCTACGTAGCCCCCACGACCGCGGATTCTGCGGCCTCGTCCGCGGCTGAGAAAGCTGGCCGCTACCCCGCGGCCTAGACCGAGCGACCGAGGTACTTCGCGGCCGCCCCACCCGCAGGCGGAGCCACGCGCCCGAAAATAGGGTGTGCGCATCGCCTGCGCATGGCATGCCCCTCCGGAATCAATTAAAAAAAAAAAAAAAAGTGAAATATGGGGGGGGGGGGTGATAACTGGCKTTTTCWTWTKTKTTTKAAAAAAAAAACCTCACACAATTTTTTTTCTTTTTTTTTTGCTGTGTGTGTGTGTGTCTGTCTCTCTGTTTCTTTGTCTCTCTCTCTCTCTCTCTCACACACACACACACACACACACACATAGAAAAATAAGTATGGCAGTGTATATTCCCACGTTCTAGGAGTAGATTCATTAGATTTTGATCATCCTATCGATGGAAGTACCATGAGGCCAGCCGCGACGTTGGAGACTTACCTGTTCTCTCTCTCTCTCTCTCTCTCTCTCTCTCTCTCTCTCTCTCTCTCTCTCTCTAAATAAAAAAAATAAAAAATAAAAAAAGTCTGGCAGTGTAGATTTTCACGTTCCAGCGCTAGTTTCATTAGATTTTCCTCATCCTATCGATGGAAGTACCATGAGGCCAGCCGCGACGTTGGAGACTTACCTGTTCTCTCTCTCTCTCTCTCTCTCTCTCTCTCTCTCTCTCTCTCTCTCTCTCTCTCTATCTATCTATGTATCTATCTATCTATCTATCTTCACTGTCGTATCCGGGCTCTCACTATTGTTGTATTCTTGCATTTCAGCCTCCTCTTCTCCTATCATCATCCATGATTTGTCACCTCATGTGTGTGATGTGCAAGGAGTGGCCTTTGTTGTATGTGCCGCTCCTTGCCATTTCCAAGTCATCCCCACACTATAAAAACTGCTAACCTAACAAATCTTAAATCCGCCCGCACGGCGGGAAACATGCACCAGAAAGGCCGTGGGTCCAGGCCTGGTAGGCCCAGACAATGACCTGGTAGTTTTGCCTGGCCGTGCTAGGAGTTGGTTAGAGTGGACCAAGCTGAGAAAGAAGGCAACGGTGCACGCTTGTATATAGTCGGTGCTCATTGTGGTCATACGTTTCCTATCATCATCCATAATTTGTCACCTCATATGTGTGATGTGCAACGAGTGACCTTTGTTGTATGTGCCGCTCCTTGCCATTTCCAAGTCATCCCCACACTATAAAAACCGCTAACATAACAAATCTTAAAGTCGGCCGCACGGTAGGAGGTACGGACCAGAAATGCCGTGAGTCCAGGCCTGGTGGGCCCAGACAATGACCTGGTAGTTCTGCCTGGCCGTGCTAGGAGTTGGTGAGAGTGGGCCAAGCTGAGGAAGAAGGCAACGGTGCACGCCTGTAGATAGTCGGTGCTCATTGTGGTCATAGTCCTGTTGCCGCAAGCGTCTTTCTCAAGCCCGGCTGTTCTCATCACTTGAATTCACTTGTGGTGTCGCAGCGATTGGGAGTCGGCATGCCATGGCCCAGCGAGAAGAGCAAGCAAAAGAGCGGAGGAGCAAAGAAGCACAAAGAGTCCCGTAGGTGAGGCCATTGGTGGGGTTGGACCGAGTCGTTTATCTTATAGGTTGGGAACGAACTCCAATGAACCTAGCCAACAGTCATAACCGGGTGTGTTGAAGAGAGTGGCAAGTACGTGAGCGGGGAGGAGCACGGAAGTACGTTGTTTCTGGGACTGACACTAATATTCTCTGGCTGTTTTTACTTTTTTTCTGGGACTATGTTGGTCTGTTTGTACTTTTTCTGGGACTGACACAAGTATTCGCTAGCTGACAGGGCACCCGTTGGAAAGACAGACTCTGTAAAAAAAAAAACAGCAAAAATAGGAAAGAAATTCCAAAAAAAAAAACAGTGTCTATCAAAACTCACGTCCCACGCTGGGATTTTGTCTAGATGCACATGACCAATTATCCCCAACCCCGTGTGGGCGCACCTGACAACAATTACGTCCCAGAGAAGTGCAAAAGTCCTAGTGTGAGTAATACTGAGTATGTCATGATCTAGACCCATAACCCGCTCAACATTCTGTTTTTGCTCGAGCGTGCTTTTTTAAGCCGCTAAAGTAACGCTATGTCAGGAGGGGAAGGATAGGAAGAGAAAGAAGAGGAGGGAGAGATTGAAGAAGGGAAAGAAAACGACGACGGTTGTTCCTTATCTGTGTTTGTTTGCATGTTGTCCCATGTGGTGTTTCCATGCATGCTTGCAGGGCTGGTTCTGTACGTTTGATATATCCCTGTGGTTTTGCGTGATACGTCTTAAACATTTTACCGTGTGTGTGTGTGTGTGTGTGTGAACGAACATGTGGCTATTCTGTGCGAACGAACATGTATCTCAAGCATTTCACCTGTATCATGCAGGTTTCTCGTTTCCTCTTTCTCAAGAGCAACCTAGAGCAACATAGCGCGGCCGAAAAATCAGCAGCGTGGAACTACTTTGCATATTAAATGTGACCGGCCTTCTGTGTGCAGTATTGCCCAGTGTCGGAAGGCTTGAACCCCCTGTCAGTGTCTCTTTGTTAGTTACTTCATGTGTGACCTCTGCAGTTTCATTTCATTGTGTCTGTTCAGGCCCTGATGATGCCCCACTTGTCTGATTGAAATCCGTCTAAGTTGCATATCCCAAACAAACTCACTTCAGCAAGTCAAGGGGAGAAGATGGTGGGACCCCCCGAGGAAAATATGGAGTGGCGAGTTGGCACCCGTTCAAATGTAGCGTCTTCACCAATAGTTATATCCTTTTGCGCCCGTGCTTTGTTTTCTACACTTGTTTCTTTCTCCTTTCATTTTTGTAAATGGTCGAGTCTTATGTACTTGGCTTCCTCCTTTTTCGTTCTGAAAAAAAACACAGCTCCAGAAGGAAAAAAATTGAAAAACCAAAAACAAACAGGTCCTTATGGGTCTCACTATGTAGTACGCACTCTGCATACACATTCGAGGGAGCATCAGTTCAATTCCTATTCCACTATGTAGCAGGGACCAGAAAGGCCCTGGGTCCAGGCAAAAAAAATAATGCACAAGGTTGGTTTGTTGGCTTACGCACTTAGTTTGAGAGTTCAACGTGCAACTGTGTTGATCAGTAGCTGGGCTTTTTGGTTAGTCAAGCACGTGGGCTGGACCCGTGCTCATACATCTTCATTCTTTCAGTAGCTGTAGTAAAGATCAATTTATGTATTTGTTCAAATCTACTCATGAGGGTTGGTCAGATGTGCATCAACTTTGAAATTTGTACGCTTCAAATTTTGGTTATGTATTCTCCAAAGGGGTATGTTCCTGTATAATGCATCATAGGCATAGATAGCAAAACGAGATATGGTGTGTTCAGTGGGGGTGAGTTTAGTAGAGAATTTTAATTGCTGATTAGAGATAATTTGTATTTCATAAGCCTGAACTACTCGAGGTACGCTTTGCAGCAAATCCTTCATTCAGATCTAGTAGAAATTGTATAGTGTTCTTCAAGACATCCGTTAAAATTGGAATGATACAGAGAAGATTAGCATGGCCCCTGCGCAAGGATGACACACATATATCGAGAAAATGATCCAAATTAAAATAAAAAATAAAAAAATTGTATAGTGGGTGATATAAAAAATTAACTTTACAGTGTGTTCCCACGTATGTATTAAGCATTACAAATATTTTAAGACCTAGTCATTTAACGACCTTTCCACTTCTCTGTGGACTTGTGGTTAGGTGCATCAAGCGCATGGTGCCGAAAAAGAAGTTGTGTGCTTAGGTGCATCCACTTTGTGTCGGAAAAGAAGTCATATACATCCAAGGAGGTCCCTAGTGTGAGTATGCCCTCATCTTGCTTGCCATGTGACTTTTTTGACTTTTTCTAAAAATTGCATAATTTTTTGAAATGTCAACATCCTGATTTTAAAGAGTCCATTAGAGATCTAATTTGGCTGACAGTAAACTTGACCTCGAACAAAAACATGCAAAAAAAATGTGATCAAATAATTTTTTTTTTGTCGGAAAACACATACACAAAAAATTTGACCCCCAAACCGTTTTAGGGTTCAGGGTTTAGGGTTTAATATTTGGCATTAACCTCTTCTAGCGCCAGAATCACCCATCTTTAGACACACACACACACACACACACACACACACACACACACACACACACACACAC
>BFEA01000192.1:1703483-1714976 GCA_003427395.1 Chara braunii
GCCGTCGGAATCCCGACCCCGATCGGCAGAACCCCCCTCCCCTTGGCCGCAGCGCGCCGATTTCGACCTCGCCCACAGCGGTCATGACCGTGGCCCCACAGCCTCGACCGCGGGCCGCGGTCATGCCCGCGGTGACCGCGGCCGCTGGGGATACATAGCCAGCAGGTACATAAGACAAAAAAATGGGTTGCCTTGACCGCATGTTAATATAGTAGTTATCGTCATAAGGAGGTGGAAAACAGGCCACCATAGCCGGATCTTCTTTTCCACTTGGTTGCTATCTCTCTGAAGGCCCAGTTGTAGTCATTAGGACTCTTGGTAATAGGTTGCAGTCCACGAGTGGTTAACGGGGATGCTCACTTTTCAGCTCCTGAGTAACGGGTCAAAAACTAAAATTAGGGTTTTTGGGGTCAAATGTTATGTTTTTTGAGTTTTTATTTTTTTGCCTGTTTCTGTCTTTTGGTTCAAGGTTGCTGTGTGTAAAATTTGGTATCATTTGGGGCATTGAAATTTCCTCTGCCGAGATTTCTGAAATTTCAAAAGATTTTCCAAAATTGAAGTGTTGGCAAAATTTCATGAAATTGTACTTTTGCCTTGCTGTTTTATAGTTTTTTTTACTTTTCTTTTCAATTTTGTTTTGCAAGTAATTAGCGTATGATCCCACAATACTTACGATTAGTAAAAAGCTGCATTTTGGCGGATCCCACAGTATTCCGATTTCGTAGGAGGTCCCGGTAGCTTCGTAGGCGAGTGGAAACATTTGTAGTCGTGGCGGGCAGGAAATGAATGGCGCCAAAAAAGCTGAAGGGAAAATGCAAGAGAGCTCGGCCCGTACCATGCCGCGAAACAGAAGGGGCACTTTTCTATTTTTTTTTGTGAGATTGTATGTGTCCATTTCGGTGGGCTGGTTTCTCCGTGGTTCGATTTGCTGTGTGGCACGACATAGGAGGTCCCGGTGGTGTCCGTGCAAGTGGACCGTTTTCCAACCCCAAAATCAACCCGCCCATTGAAAACCGCCAAAACCCATGTGAAAGCTGCGAACGAAACGGGCCAGTGGGGTCCCCATTTTCTTTTACGACCCGACTGGAGCGGCCCCAACTTTTTCGTTACTTTTACGGATTCATCTTCCGTAAGTAGAGTGGGATCAGGCACTTAGTATGATCTCCAGGCTATGAATTGGTGGCAAGTTTAGTTAAAACGACCCATGTTAACGGCCTCTCGTTGCTGTTTAGGTGATAGGTGATAGATGGTCTATGGGGGAGAGGGTGGGGAACTGGGGGGGTTGAGGGGTCGGGGACACACATAACACACATACGACACACACACGACACACACACGACACACACATAGCACACACAACACACATAGAGCAGACACACACAACACACACACAGCACACGTACAACACACGTACAGGATGCAACGCACACATAGCACGCATGCAACATACATAGCACACACACCAGGCATAGGGTATGCACACAACATGCAAACAGTACATGTACAGCACACATACAACATGCATTATAGCGCACACACAGCACACATGCCACACACATAGCACACACATAGGTCACACACAGAGGACGGACAACACACACACAGCACACACACAGCACACACAAAGCACATACACAGCACACACACAACACACACACAACACACACACAACATGCACACAACATGCACGCAACATGCATACAACACACGTACAACACACATACAAATCACACACATGTAGCACACACATCACACACATATAGCACACACACAGCACAGATACCACACACACATAGCATGCACATAACCCACACATAGCACACACATAGCAAACGGGCGTAGCTCGCATAGCATACACACAGAACACACAGAGCATGCACACCGCACCCACACAACATGCACACAGCACACACTCAGCATGCACAACCCACACACGCATCATGCATACAGCACACACGCAACATGCACACAACAAGCACACAAGACGCACAACACGCATACAACACGTACACACCACAGAGCATACACACCGCATCCGCACAGCACGCACACAACACGCAGCTCACTCCCTCGGTCCGCTATTCTCTCCCCTCTCAACTTTAAACACCGAAAAAAATGCTTTAATATCGTTGTGGCTACATGGACCATAGATCACTGACAGATATTAAGCTAATCAGGACAGATACCACACTTGATCTTGGCTAAAATGTCGTTGGTGGATGTGGAGTACCGACTACCATAACAGTCAGAAGCACCGAGCGTATGTGTGGATGCGGGAGTGTCCGTGCATGTGGCCATTATTGTATGTTTTTTTAATCTTTTTTTGTTTTGTCATCAATATCAATGAGAAGAGTGTGTGTATGTGTGTATGTGTGTGTGCATACCCATCTTTTGTTATTGTGTGCGCTGGTGTTGCCCTCTTAACTAACAGTGAGTGGTGCACCATTGGAGTTTACATGAGCATGAGACTGCCAGCCAGCGACCAAGCAACAAGGCATTTCCTCTGTGATTAGTGTCCCCAAGTTTATCATCGTGCTGTGCATAAAGGTCAGTGTCTTTCCCTCCCTCTGTACTTCTATTTTTTTCATTCATTTTTTTTTTCTTTTCCCTCTTTTATTTGTTTTCTTTTTTCCTTTCAAAAGCCAGAACCTTGGTGTTTTGGCCCCTTTTCGATTCTGGGAAGCATCAGTCCGGTTCCTATTCCCCCGTGAAGTGAAAGAAGTTACAATGGATAGTCACACACACTGCTCCCCCTTATGGCATGGAGCCCCTTGGGCAGTGCCATGATTACTTCCTTGAGGAAGGATGCACCGAATGTCACGCCTGGCTAAGGTAGCCTGTTTTATTCTATGGATTTGTCTAGCTAGCATGGCCTGCTCCTCTCAGTCGATTTGACCGCTTGATTGCCACCGCTTACTAGAACTGTTGGCGTGACGCCCCAACCTGCTTTTTTTCTAGATTCTTAGGTGTATAGATGCGCCGAGTGCTAAAACCCTATACCCTAGCTTGTTGTCTCCTTGACTGAGTGTGCCGAGTGCTCAAACAGTTCATGGGTGTACCAACTGAGGTAATCTCGTTGGTAGACTATCCGTTTTGGTGGACTAGCCGTTTTATGCAAGTGGCCTAGCGCAATAGGTATCTTATTCCTCTCTAATCCCTCCATGAATAATCCTCGGTACATAGCACGCCCCAACCTTCCTCTCTCTAATCCTTCCACAAATCAGGCGTATACCAATTGAGCTAGGCCACAAAGCACACACGCAGCACACATAGTGCACACATTACACACAAAGCACGGACACATTAGACACAACATGCACACAGCACACACGGCATGCACACAGTACATACAACATACATAGCACACACACAACACACACACAGCACACACACAGCGCACACACAACACACGCAAACCTGAATTTTTCCAATAGATTAATATTGTTACTTTGGATCTAACACTGAGTGATGGTCAGTCTGACGTTCTCTGGTTATGATTGATGTTGGCTCATGTTTAAAAAAAAAAAATTTGCAGGGTTGTGGTTCAGCTTGCTAGGTCGTCACTGCGCCGTAAACTTCGTCCTCTCACAACACAAACAAAGCAAGTATGGTGGACTGCAAAGTGCTAAAAGTTTCTCATCTTTTTCCTCGCTTCAATCCTATCTCTACACATGATGGGCGGGTAGTTAGGCTTGTTGCGATAGCAGAATGGAGTGCTGAAAATGATAGTCAATGTCCGTATGCTATGTTGACACCGGATGCACTGGACTGGTTAACATTTTGGGAAAAAGGTAAAGTACTTGTAGCTAGTTCTACATTGAACATTGAAGTTGATTGTGTTATATTAGGGGAGATTCAAAGATTGGCGATGGGGAAGCAGGGGGAGGATTGGAAAGGCAGGGTAGGTTTTACCTATGAAGTCACGATTAGGGGACAGTGTTTAAGGTTGAGGCCACATGCTTTCCATCTAGTTAATTTGTTGCATGGCAGATGGTCCCGTGCTTGTCATGTGCGACCCTATAATTTTGTCTTATTTCTAGGTTGGTCCCGTGGCGGTTTGAAACAAAATCTGGTTTTTTTTTTTTTTTTTAGTAATATAATAATTTTTTGGGAATTTTATGTGATCTTGGTAGGTGCGAGGATCTGGGTCCTCCGCAGGCCTGAGGGGCCCCTGCTACAGATGTGCCCGCCCTAAGTGAAGGCGGGCCTGACAAATGACGAGAGGCGCTAAGCTGTCAATTTCATATGTGGGGTCCAGGCAGTTTCGTCGCGCCAGTTGGTTGGAGGACATACAGGCCGAGCAACAAGACATTTCCACGGCCTCCTAGGCTTTTCCAAAAATGCAGGTCCTGGGCCAGAATCGCAGCCTCATACACACGCAGTTGAATGGCCCAACTGAATGAGGCCCAGTAGCTGCAGCAGAGGCACAATATCCTGGGGCCTACCGAAAGCTTCTGGGCTCCGGCCCAGGCCAGCCAGGCTGCAAGGGCAGGCCGACTCTTTGCATATAGGAAAGAACTCGCTGGCTGGCGGGGGCATTCGGGCATTCGCATGCTGGCGGCAACGCTGTTGGAGCTGAAGCTCGTGGGCTACTGCTAGCGTTGAGCGGCGAGGTGCTAGCACGTGCGGTCGTGCAAGGTGGAGGGCGCTGCTGAGGGCAGCGCCATAGCCAAGCCTCCATAGCTGGCGGGCTTGGTTGTAAAGTGAGGCGCAAGGGTGGTCTTCGGATGTACAGAGGGAAGACGTAAGGGAGAGATAAGGGAGAGAGAGAAGGATGATCATGATGATGATGTGAGGGCACATACCTGGTATTGGCGATGGTCTGCATGGGCAACATCTTCAAGTACTTCGTCGGCTGCTGACATCAGCAGTTGCATTGTCAATTAGTAGGCAGGCAGTAGCTGTGTAGGGAGTAGGCTGGGCGCCGAGCGCCAGGTAGGGAGATAGGGCTTGGATACTCATGTTGGTGGTGGCGAGAGCAAGCTCTCATTGACATTGGTTTTCAGTATTACGATTCTTCATTGGTGTGATATTGGTGCAATGCTACTCTCTGGACAATGTGATACTATCTGGCCTTCAATGTGATTGTGTATTATGGTTATTGTCATCTCGCTATTGCTCATTTCCCTTGCATAGGTGTTGTTTGAAAAATTTTAACTTGTCTTTTGATAATATTGTGTACCCTTTTATAAATATTTTACAAGATGTATGATACACAACCTTATTAATATATATGCGATTGTGTGTGCTTGTTGCTCTCTTGCTGTATATGGGAAAAAAAATTATAATTTTATTATACCTTTTTTTTTCTCAAGCATTTACATGGCTTCTCGTGTAACTTTGAGGAAACAAAGTCTTGGGGATATTTCTCCTATCGACACAATACCCAAACTTATGAGAAAAGTTGCATGTATCCTTCGAAGCCTCAATTCGATGTTCTCTGACAGTTTTACTGAAATGCTTGAACACCTTGCCCTTGAGGCTGAATGCTCATTTTAGATGCTCATTCCGCCAATACTCTCAGTAAGTGGTTTAATAATGGGACCATGGGCACAACTTGCAGTGTCTAAACACCATTGGAGATAGTCACCAATTTTTTGGAGTGTTGTATGGGGATTCAGTGGGATGGGAAAATCCCCAGCACACCTGAAGATTTTATCATGTCTGGACAGAGCAGAGATGAACATAAAAGTTATAATTGAAAGTCAAGCTGTGAATCAAGATGCAACTCCAAATGACATCGAGAAAAAGAAGATCAACCTGTCCGGTGTAAGTTATGATGCAAATTGTCTCTTGAGAATCTCTTATTTTCTTTACCCCCTGCAAGAAAGAAGAATCTCAATCCTAAAAGGAAAAAAAAATCACCTTAAGCACTTTCTGTTTGAATCGGCTGGGAGGGAAACAAAGCACGCATGAAACAAAGGAGGCATAAATAAGGAGACATATCAAAACTATGAGATCGTTATTCGTTATTTTGAAGGTTCCATGAATCCAAGTTGTGTTTCAATATCTTGTCGTACTTCACTACTTTTTAGCATTATCCAATGTCTGTAAAAAAATCCTATTTTTGGATGTACTGTTTAGTGCCTGAAAATACCCTTGCACCTCCACAGTACTCCTTCAGGCTCTCTTCATTAAGTAGTGGATGAGAAAGGCGTACGAGACTATGGTGGTTTCAGGCTCTCTTCATTAAGATTTTTGTTTGTATTCCGCTTCACAGTACTCCTTCCTCCCTATCTATTTTTTTTATGGTTGGTTTGATTCTTCTCGTCTCTTCATCGAGATTATCCTTTCTATTTTGCTTCACCATGCTCCTTCCCCGTTTTTCATATTTTCTTTTTTTACGGTTCTTTATTCTCTTGTTCTATTTACATTGGCCTTTGTATATGTTGGGTTCTTTGTGCAAGCCTTGGAGGCCAATATGGTCCTGCTGCCACGAGACCACGGAAAAGAAAGGAAATGCAGAAGCGACGGTGATTCGAGAAAACATTGGACGAGAAAGGGGGTCAGGAGATATTAAATGAGGATGAGGATGACGAGGGAAAATCTTGTTCTCTTTACATTAGTCTTTGGATATGTGGGGTTTTCTTTGGAAGCGTTGGCGGCCAATATCCTTATGCTTCCTGGAGACCACGAAAAAGGAAGGAAATGCAGAAGCGAAGGTGATTCGAGAAAAGATTGGACGACAAAGGGGGCGAGGAGATATTAAATGAGGATTAAGATGACGAGGGGAAATCCTTGGAGGAGGTGAAAGGGGTGAAAATGTGGGCTGGATAGATGTTGGAAATCAAGAGAGAGAGAGAGAGAGAGAGAGAGACAGCCGGTGTGGATGAGAAAGGCGTAGGGGACTATGGTGGTTTCATGCTCTCTTTATTTAGATTTCTGTTTGTAATTATGTTTCACAATGCTCCTTGCTCCCCACCTATTTCTTTTATAGTTGTTTTCATTTTTCTCCTCTCTTTATAAAGGTTATCCTTTCTATTTTGCTGCAAGATACTCCTTCCTCATCTTCCATATCTTCTTTTCCTACGGCTCTTTGTTCTCTTGTTGTCTCTACGTCCACACCCCAGTTTCAGCTCCTTACGGTCTAAAACTGAAATTAGGGTTTGAGCTTTTTTTTTATATATAATTTTTTGGTTTTTCTTGAATTTGTCTTGGTTCAAGGTTGTTGTGTACCAAATTTGGTCTCATTCGGAGTATTGGAAATTGGAATTTCCTCTGCTGAGATTTTAAAATTTTCTCAAAATTTTTGAAATTGAATGTTAATGAAATTTGCAAGAAAATGCATTTTTGCCGTGCTATTTTATAGGTTAAAAAAAAAAATCCCAATTTTTTTGCATTTAGTCTAGGTTGTTTTACCGGACGTCCGGGACCCCTGGGTTGTCCGACCAGACGTCTGGTCGGACGTCGGTCTCGGACCGGACAAGGGTTGTCCGACCAAGCGCAAAAAAAAAAAAAAAAAAAAAAAAAAAAAAAAAAAAAAAAAAAAAAATCATGTGGCTTCTACCTTGCATAAGGTGTATGCCACCAAAATTTTGGCTCATTTGAGCCAGTAGAAAAAAAGATAAAAATCTTCAAAGTTTCTAATCCCCACCTATACCCCTCCAGTCCCCACCAAAACCCCTCTTACCCTCCCCTCCCACCCCAAATAGCACCCTATCACCAAATGCTCAGAAAATTCTGAATTTTTTTATGGGGCATCTCTATGGCATGCGCAACACTGTCTTTTTTTTTTTCTTTTTTTTTTTTTTTAATGCTAAAAGGTGGTTGTCCGGGATCCCGGACAACCCCCCTTCCGGACGGTTGGGGGAGACGTCCGACCGAGATGTCCGGCCATCGGACGACTGGTAACCTAGCATTTAGTTGAGATGGTCACCACTCTATCAACTGATGGCAAGTTTGGTTAAAATGACCGTTGGATTTTGTTATAAACGACATGACAAGTGGTCTGAAAATTTGGGCCTCCATTAACCGCCTCTCTCCACGTCAGCCTTTGGATATGTTGAATTCTCTGTGGAAGAGACGAAGGTCTATATCGTTCTGCGTTATAAAGACCATGGCAAAGGAAGGGGATGGAGAAGCGTTGGTGATTCAAGCAAACATTGGATCATGAATAAGGGCTGGAGAGATTAAATGAGGATGATGACGAGCAGAATGAGAATCCCGGGAGGAGGTGGGAGGGGTGAAAATATGGGCAAGATAGATATTTCAAATCAAGAAAGGAGAGAGAGAGAGAGAGAGAGAGAAAGAGGAAAAGAGATATAGGTTTTGTAAATCTGCATTTCCTATACTGTTTCTGATATCTCGTTCTTCTCCAAACAATTATTCTCTCCTCTTTAACATGCATCTTGATCTTACATTGTGGGATTATGACCTATCTACTCATTATTGTTTCCTCTTGCATTTTTCTTTCCCTTTTCACTACAATGTCATGTCCTTTGTGAACCGTGATGGAGTCACAGCATGATGATTGATGACCTCTTTTATAGTTATTTTTCTGGAAGGGTGACGGGCTTCAGATACGCCCAACTAATTTACAAGGGTGACCGACTTCAGGTATGCCCGCCTTCTATTTTTTACGTTTACAAAATTTGGTTGTTAATTGGTTGTGGACTTTCATTCCAATATAATTTCACGTTGAAGACATGCGTATCGGTAGGAAAGCTGAATGGTTTTTTTTGGGTGCAGGGGTTTGAAGTATATTGTTAATGTCTCTGCTTGAAGCAGTTGAGAGCAAGCCTCAAGGGTATTCGGGGTGCAGGGGTTTGCAGAATGTCGTTTACGTCTCTCTCTCTCTTTCACTCTCTCTCTCTCTCTCTCTCTCATGAAAATTAAGTACCTCAATGGTAAAAAACTTAGAAATTCGGTCATAATATGACTCTGTCTTTCTTCTGTTAACTGGTTCTGTTTCCAATTTTTTATGTTCTATGTTGCATTATTTTTATGATAATTTTTGCAGAAAACCTTTGAAAAGATGTTCGACTCTCTTCTTGAATGCATGAACCCCGAACTCGTTGCACTTAAAGATGAGTTAGGGACAATATTTGATAAAATGGACTGACACAAATCATCATCTTCAGGAGCAGGTGGCCTCGACAGAACAAGTATGCCGAGTCTGAAAAGTGGTGGCAGGTGGGAGATGCAAACTTGCGGAAACCCAAATCGAAAACTGGACCGAACACATGTTGTTCTGACATGTTACACGCAACCAGAGCGTTTTCTTAGCCTGCATTCAAATAATGGAGATGGTTTAATGAACATGTTCAACGTTTATATCCCAGACGTGGATATCAAGATGTATCAAGACACTGATGGTCCAGAGACACCGGATGAAAGTGTCTTCTCAACTTATCATCTTCCAATTGTTGAAGAAATGGATCATTGTCGTCAAGTCCCAAGTGAAGCGTCGACAAAACTTTCCGAGGTGTGTAAACAACAAAAAACATGTTTTTCCTCGTATCGTTTTTTTTGGAAAGTCGAGAATCTGTTTCAAAGTAATGGTCTCCTTTGTATTTTTTAAATTGTTAAAAAAAAATGTAATTTTTTTTAATAGAGAAAACAATTCAAAACATCCAGCGAAATCATGTTGCCCTGCGATGATAAAAATACACGCGGGGTGAAGAAGTTTTCACAAATGGATCATGTCCATTGGTGGGGAGTAACACTTGTTGGAAACTGGGGGAGCATTACCAACTTCAATTTAGTTGCTTTTCTGTTTTTTTAGTTGTTCTATTTTTCCACTATGGGTCTTATCCAAAAAAAAAGTTCAAATTGCATCAGCGGACTATTACAATAAAGATGAGGATTTTCTTCTGCCAAATGTCCTCTTTCTACTGTTGCGTGCTTCAAATTTTCCTGTCATTTTCCGGCACCCGAGCTCCGGAAATGCTGAAAATCCCGTTGTTAGGGATTTGCCCACTCGCGGTGTGGGATAGGTGCGAGCATGAACCGTTCCGCTTCAATACCAGTGTGACAAACCCGTCTTGATGGCGATCCATGAGGATCAAGACGAAGAGGTGAGGAAGAAGGATATGGACATGGAGATGGAGGGAACAACGCAGCTCCGAGCCAGGTTCAACATGCACGTACTTGAAACCATTCAAATGAAGAATCAGATACAATATAGACTGCAGCTAGGATATACCCCCAGCGGAAGGACTGGACTGGATTGGACTGGCCTGGTACCGACAGTGGTACTGAGCAAGACTGCACTAGACTGATAGTGGTGGTTTTAAACTCAGCCTCAATAACCCCTTTTAGAGGAGAGCAGGTTAACAGAGGCCTAAAATTTTCATAGAACTTGCCACCATTTTATAGAGTGAAGACCATACTAACCAACTGCAAAAAAAAGAAATTTTAAATAAAAAATCTATATGTCATTGGAGGGTTAGGGGAAAGGTGTATGGGGACAACAGGTGGGCGGCGTAGTGGAGATAACGCAAACAAGTCTATTGCTGCGGGTGAACCTTATGGTGGGGGTTGGTTGGATGGAGGTACTGTTTGTTGTGTAACCACAGTGAAAATTGTTGCTCCTTATGACAACTTCTAAGTATAAGCCATTCTACACTCATGATGGCTCAATTATGGAGTTGTTATAGCAAGCCGGTCTGCTTCTTATCCGACAGTGCTGCCATAACAGCACATTGCTCAGTCCATCTGTCATAATTAATGTCTGGGAGCGAGTCTCTCTTGGCCCAACGACTCTTGAGTTCCGCACAGATGTCATGTGGCTCTAGCAGACAGTTGTAGTTGTTCTTATTCGTTAGATGTTGCAGTGGGGTTGTTCTCTTATGCATCCTATGAGGAGGCCATTCCCAGCCCAACGGATCTCCGGTTAAGTCTCACACATCGGTGCACCACCCTATATGGGCAGTATTGGCCTTGTTTCTTTGTTCCCACATCACACATTCGTACATTACGTAACGTTTTTTTCTTCTGTTTTTAACAAATTTACATGATTTGGATATTAATTCATGAATTTATGAATTTCATTTAAGGGACTTTCCCTGACCCTTGTGCCACCAGGCTACCCTGAGCAAGGAAGGGACTTTTCCTAACCATTGCGCCACCAGACTTATGAAATTTATGAATTTCACGAAGACGCATCGCATCATAGTAAGTAACAGAGAGAGGGAGAGAGAGAGAGAGAGAGAGAGAGAGGTGGGGAGGGGAATGAGGGAGTGAAGAGAGATAGTGAAGGAACATGACAAAGAGAAAAAGAAAAATAGGGGAGGAGGAAAATCTAATATCCGAAAAAAAATTAGATTATATGAAAAAAAATCTAATGACGAAGTCTGTACTGTGGCATACCAGCTGTTAAAAACCAATTACCTTTAAATTTATGAATAGACCTAGGTTACCGGGCCGGACGTCCGGGACCCCCCCGACCATCCGCGATGTCCGACCGGACGTCTAGTCGAACGTCGGACCGGACAGGGTATATCCGACCTAGCGCAAAAAAAAAAAAAAAAAAAAAAAAAAAAAAAAAAAAAA